>PVLC010019311.1:0-22402 GCA_004027655.1 Graphiurus murinus | reverse complement strand
CGCATCCCCAAACGAGAGAAGCAGCGGATGCTTGCTGAGATGCAGAGTGCCATGAACCTGGCCAACAACCAGCTGAGCAGCCAGTGCCCACTGGAGCCCTCACCCACCCAGCACCCCACCTCAGGCCCCGTGGGCCCCTCGCCGCCTCCTGCTCCGGCCCCCTCACCACTGGTGGGCTTCTCCCAGTTCCCACAACAGCTGACACCACCCAGATCCCCAAGCCCTGAGCCCACTGTGGAAGATGTGATATCCCAGGTGGCCCGGGCCCATCGAGAGATCTTCACCTATGCCCATGACAAGCTGGGCACCTCACCTGGCAACTTCAATGCCAACCATACATCGGGTAGCCCTTCAGCCACCACTCCACACTGCTGGGAGACTCAGGGCTGCCCGCCTGCCCCCAATGACAACGCCTTGGCCGCCCAGCAGCATAATGAGGCCCTAAACAGTCTACGCCAGGCTCCCCCCTCCTACCCTCCTGCCTGGCCCCCTGGCCCCGCCCAGCACAGCTGCCACCAGCTCAACAGCAACGGGCACCGTCTATGCCCCACCCACATGTACACAACCCCAGAAGGCGAGGCACCTGCCAACAGTCCGCGGCAAGGCAACTCCAAGAATGTCCTGCTGGTGAGGGCACGGAGGGGTTGCAGAGGGCAGGGGGCCTGGGACAGCAGCCTTAGCAGGGCAGCTGGGTATTCCTGGAGGCTAAGTGTGGGGATATCCTTTTCCCAGGAGGGGATGTCCTGCCCTGCAGTCTGGGCTCGTGCCTGGGAATCCCTTATCTCCACCTGGCATCTGATGGCTATTTTATGTGAAAGAACAATCTTCCAGGGCCACAGCCCCAGCTCAGGCAGAATGTGGGGCCCAGCCCTGCCAGGGAGCCCATCTGAGTCACCTGGCTGACACCCCGCTCCCCACATCCCTTCCTCCCCCAGGCATGTCCCATGAACATGTACCCCCACGGACGCAGTGGCCGAACTGTGCAGGAGATCTGGGAGGATTTCTCCATGAGCTTCACGCCCGCTGTGCGGGAGGTGGTGGAGTTTGCCAAGCACATCCCTGGCTTTCGTGACCTTTCTCAGCATGACCAGGTCACCCTGCTTAAGGCTGGCACCTTTGAGGTGAGTGACCTCTGCTCTTGACCTTGGGAAGAACTCAGCAAAATGACTTGGGTGTCTGGGATAGGCAGAGGCTCGGAAAGACTTTGGAACCCCAGAATCTGATGGAGGGGGCAGCCCCTCCCACTCCCACCTCCAGGTGGCTGAGACTTCTTTCATCTCAGCGGGCATCTAAGTGTATTACATGAAAATAACACCCTAGGATACATGGCTGCCCTCACTGTAGACACTGCAGCAAATTAACTTTGGGGAAGTACGTATTCCAAAGTCAGTGGGATGCTCCCCGTCTTTCCACCTGGGCCCTTCCAAGGCCCATTCAGAAATAATACCCCCCACTGAGAAATCTAAGGCTAAACCTTTGGGCAAACTTTAGGGGGCAACTTGGCATGAGCTCTTCCCACCTCACCCAGATGACTTGTCCCCCCTCAGGTGCTGATGGTGCGCTTTGCATCATTGTTCAACGTGAAGGACCAGACAGTGATGTTCCTGAGCCGCACCACCTACAGCCTGCAGGAGCTCGGCGCCATGGGCATGGGAGACCTGCTCAATGCCATGTTCGACTTCAGCGAGAAGCTCAACTCCTTGGCGCTTACCGAGGAGGAGCTGGGCCTCTTTACCGCGGTGGTGCTTGTCTCCGCAGGTAGGTCAAGCTCTCGCCTGACCCTGGAGGAGGCAGACGCAATTCAATTCAACACACCTTTTATGGAGTACCTACTCTAGGCCAGGCCCAGCATTGGGCACTGGGGATACAGACATGATTCAGACACAGTCTAGCTTGGGAAACAGACTCATGCCCGACTAATTATAAAACAGTGAGATAAGTGTCACAGTAGAAGCATGAATCAAGGAAGCACAGACAACTATTTCTGCCTGGGGGAGCTGGGGAAGGAGTGACACTTGAGTGGGGTCTCAAAGGACAAGTAAGGTGTTGCCAGGCAGAGAAGGGGGGGAAGGGCGTCCCAGGCAGGGGGAACTACAGAGCAAAGAGCAAGGGAGCCTGGCCACGGGGTGGCCTTTTTCGGGGAGGAGAGTGGTCTTGTGGGATGGGAGGTGGCCAGCCTGCCGGCCATGCTCCCGGCATTCGGGCAGCCCTGCTCTCAGGGCAGAGGCCTGGAAGAAGGAGTTGTGTGGCTCCTTCTCCTTCCCCTCTGGCCCTCTGAGGGGCTTCAGGGAGAGGCTGCCTTGCCTGCCAGGTCCTCGCAGACCTCCGGGTCCTCGTCAGAGGAGCTCAGGGAGCCTGCCTCACTGCTGTCGTCTTCCCCACAGACCGCTCGGGCATGGAGAATTCCGCTTCGGTGGAGCAGCTCCAGGAGACGCTGCTGCGGGCTCTTCGGGCTCTGGTGCTGAAGAACCGGCCCTTGGAGACTTCCCGCTTCACCAAGCTGCTGCTCAAGCTGCCGGACCTGCGGACCCTGAACAACATGCATTCCGAGAAGCTGCTGTCCTTCCGGGTGGACGCCCAGTGACCCGCCCGGCCGGCCTTCTGCCGCTGCCCCCTTGTACAGAATCGAACTCTGCACTTCTCTCTCCTTTACGAGACGAAAAGGAAAAGCAAACCAGAATCTTATTTATATTGTTATAAAATATTCCAAGATGAGCCTCTGGCCCCCTGAGCCTTCTTGTAAATACCTGCACCCTCCCCCCTTACCGCACTTCCCAACCTCCCCTATTTAAACCACTCGCTCTCCTGCCCTTCTCTGGCCCCCCGATTTGTTCTGTTCCTGTCTCAAATCCAATAGTTCACAGCTGAGCTGGCTTCTGTGGTGTGTGCTCGTTTAGGGGGGGTGGGGTGGGACTATTGCCAAGGCTTGGGGGTGGGGGACACCTCTCCATCTGGTCAGTTTGTGGGGCGGGTACTCTGCCAGCAGATGGGAGGATATAGGGAAACAGCACACAAGTCTAAGGGGGGTGCCCAAGGGGGTTATTTTCATCATATATTTATTACATAAATATATAGTAAAATAGACGAGCAACAATTACCATAAAAATATCTTTCTTTAAAATCCTGACCCAAAACACAACGGGGTGAAAAATCGCACATAACAGACATACTGATTGTCAACGTGGGGCAGGAGTAGGAGCCCCTTGAGTCACCCCTACCAGTCCCACCCTGCCCTGGGGAAGGGACCTACCTCCTTCCCTGTTTCTGGCCATAGCCCCCCTCCCCCCACCCCAGCACCAGCTTCTCATACATTCAGTAGTGCCTCTGGGCAGTGTCCCCCTCCCCCCCCAGGAGTTCCCAGGGCAGGAAGTACTATCCCCGCTGACTGAAGGTGTCTATATCACCCGCCCTGCCCTCTCCCAGCCCTGCAGACCCGCCACCCAGGGAAGGGGTAGGGGCTCCTCCTCCCCCACCCTCCCCAAGTCTGAGCAGGGAGGAGGCTGGATGAGGTATGTGTGTTATAAGCGATGGGAGGGGGAATACTGAGATGGAGAGGCAGGTGGTGGGGGTGGGGTAGTGGTCATGGCTCTGGTACCCCCTTGTCCTGGCCTGGCCCCCTCAACCTATTCCCAGCAACCCATCCCAATACTGCACCTGCTGCCCCACCTTGCCTGCCCTAGTGCCCTGGGCCAACACTGGAGGAGGCATGCTAAGCACCCACATCAAGGCCATCCCCCTCATTAGCACCAATGGCCCCCAGGAGAGGGCCCTGTCCCTCACCACAGCAGGGACTGGGACAGCTGCCTCTCTAGAGCAAGTGCATGGCACTCCTGAGTCTCCCTGGCTCCTCCCCCACCACGTGTACTCACTCACACAGTCACGCGGAGAAACACACACACACCCCCATGTCACGTCACGGGGGGGGGGAGGGCCAGAGGGTGGGGATCACAGCTCATATGATTGGGGAGGGGGGATTCCCAAGTGCCTGTAAGAGGCCACCATGTCCACGGTTGAGAATGGGGACCAAGGGGTAGGAGTGGGGCTGGGGGAAGGGTAGGGGAGACAGCAGACAGGTCAGGAACTCCACTGGGCCCCCAGGTATGGCAGGAAGAGGAGAAATACAGGAATCAGTATCCCAGGAGAGGGAGAGAGAGAGGATAGAGACAAAGACAGCATGGGCAGCCTGGGGGCCCAGAGGGGCAGGGCAGGCACATGCACAGGTGACAGTGACACTCCTCCAGGCCCTCTACCCTGTGGGAACATGTGAACAGTGGGGGAAGGACACTGTCC
The DNA here is from genome assembly GCA_004027655.1 of Graphiurus murinus. Lineage (NCBI taxonomy): Eukaryota > Metazoa > Chordata > Mammalia > Rodentia > Gliridae > Graphiurus > Graphiurus murinus. The sequence continues at coordinate 18,112 of PVLC010019311.1, read as the reverse complement.
TGGCAGGCAGCATAGCTCTGCCTTCACGTGTGTGTGTGTGTGTGTGTGTGTGTGTGTGTGTGTGTGTTTGTGTAGGGGGCTGTGGCAGGCTGAGGGTCAGAGTGGGGTGGCAGGTTCCCCACTGCTTAAGACATTTTTGCCCCAATAGTGCAAAGCGCAGGAAGCCCTGGCACCCCTCCCTGCCCCCTGCCCCATTCCCCATGGCTTCCGGGGGCATCTATGTCCACCCATCCATCCCTGCCGACGTGCAGCCCTGAGCCCAGGGCCCTATGGTCTGCTCTGTCCCTCCCCCAATCCCCTTCTTCCATCCACGGGAGGGCCACCTCCTCCTCCCTCTCTCCCCTGAGGAGTGGGCACAGCCAAAGGGAGGAGGAAGAGGAGGGCAGCTCACCCAGTGCAGACCAACAGAGCACTCCTCACCAGGAGGGTGGGAGATGGCTCAAGCCAAAGTCCCTGAATTAGAGAAAAGAAGAAGGGAAAGGGTCCCAGGGGCAGAGGGGCGGCCAGCCTGAAGAGCTTCAAAGAAAATGGGAGGAACATCAATTGTCTCCTCCCCCAGGGACCTAACTCAGTGCCATCAATAAAAAACACCCTTTTGTGTGCCTGCCCTTCCATCCCAGTCTGGGTTAGTGCATTGAGTGGGGGTGGGGAAGAAGGAGGGCAGAGGTCAGAGAGAGCCCAGAAGACAGGCAGGAAACAGGGAGAGAGTCCTACAGGGGTGGAGGCTCTGAGAGATGCTCACGCACGCCCCCCCGCCCCCCCACGCAGCAGCATCTGGATTGTAGCTAATACTGCAGGGTACGAGGAGGGGAGGAGCCTGGGCCACAGTTCTTCCTGTGTGGGTGCCAAGGTGCAGAAGGAAGGGGGACAGGGAGAGGCCCCTGGGGCTGGGCACTTGAAGGGGGAGCTGTGTGGGCAGTGGGGCAGGCTGGTGAGGGGCCAGCTGGCATCCAGCGTGAGAGGTAGATGGAACTCAGCGGGCACGAGTGGCAGAGAGCACAGGGAGTACTGGGTGGAGGTGCCAAAGGGGCACAGAGGGAGGGGCAAGGCAAGGGGGTGGCCAGGACCCTGTTGTGTCAACTCACAGCTCTGATCGGCAGCCCTGCCCTTGAGGATCTGGGGGCGGGGGGATCTCTCTCTGATCTAGGGGGAGGAAGGGCAGCTCTCAAAGTGCATGGAGGGTGGGAAGGGGGGTCCTTCCCCTCTGGCCAGCCTTAGTTAATAACTTAATATCATCTCTCTCGCGCGCGCTCTTTCTCTTTTTTGTCTTTTTTTTTTTTTTTTCCTCTGTCTAGTTTTTCTTCATTTATCTTCTCCCCTTGCTTGGTTTCCAAAGTGCAGTAAGGATGACTATCATTTTTAACCTCCAGGGGAGAAGCCAAGCCAAGCTGTTTTTTTGCACCCAGGCATCTGGGGAAGGGGAGGCTATTAGCCTGGAGGGGAACCTCCGCCAAGGAACTGGGTGGGGGGCTCTCTGTGTGTGTAGGGGGTGAGTGAGGGCATCTCCCCCATCCCACATTCCTCCTTTCCCTACAGTCAAGATGGCTCGTCCCTCTTAGTTCTCTGTCCCGTCCCTTCCCCTATCTTTTTAAGAAGGATGGGGTCCTGGGAACTGCAGGACACAGGTCCCAACCTCCCACACTGTCCTTTCATAGTGAGTTCATTTGTGTGCCCTGCCTCAGGGCTGGAGGTTCTGAGGGGGACCTGGGCAGTGCGGGGGTGTGTGGGAGCTGCATCTATCCAAGGACAGGAGGAAGGAGAGAAGGGGGGGGGGTCTCCCTCAGCCCCCAGCTCTGTCCCTTCTCTCCAGGCTCCTCCCCACCAGCTCCGCACACCCTCTGGCCGCCTGAGGCTTTAGACTTCCTGATCCTCAAAGACCTCGAGGAAGAGTGGGGGGAAGAGTTCGGTGGGGCACTCGACTTTCATGTGGAGGAAGCGGCTGGCGTGGCAGGCCCCGATCATGCGGAGGTCAGTCACCTTCATCAGCAGCTTGGGCCAGAAGTGCGGAATGTTGTGTTTGCGGTGGTTGACGTAGTGCTCGAACGCCAGCAGGTACGCCTCCTGACTCTTCTCGATCTTGTCCACACACAGCAGGCCCGAGCGGTCTGCGGGGAAGGAAGGGCATGAGGGGTGAGTGGTAAGGGCCTGGGGGAGACATGGGGTGAAATGAGGGGGGAGGATACGAGAAAAGGAACCAGAAGGGAGACCAAGGCAGAGAGGCGAGGAGAGATCCAGGGAAGGAAATGGCACTGAGGGATGTGTGGAGGAGCAGCCACCAGGTGGAGGGAGGCAGCTGAGGCTGAGAGGAGCGGGGAGGGGGCTGGGGATGTGGAGTGGTAGATAAGGAGGACAGAGAAACAAAGCTGTTGGCCTGGAGAGTTGGAGACAGGGGAAGACCAGGGGGCAGAGAAGTGAGGTGGAGATGGAGACAGAATTGGAGTTAGGGGAGAAAGAATGGAGCAAAGACAGGATAAGGAACTGAGGAGGGCCAGGGAGGCAAGCAATAGTCCTGGGGACCATCGGCAGGGTGGGTGACAGAGCAGGGGATGGGAAAAGAGGAGAGCTTTGGTGACAGAGAGGTAACCTGGGGGAGAGGGGATCGGACAGAGAGGTGGGTTTGGGGGACAGAGAGAGTTGGTAAGATTAAGGCAGGAGGACCCAGGGTCCAGCCAAGCTCTGGGGCCCCTGGGAGCTTCTGGGCCCTCCCAGCCCATCGGCAGGTACCTGTTGACATTAGCAGCACAGCCTGCAGCAGAGCCACTTCTGTGTCATCCAGGTTAAAGGCAGAGAGTGACTTGCCCAGTTCAAAGATGGCGTCGGAGACCACTCCCAGACCACCATTCTTGAGCTGCTCCCGCTTGACGGCCATCTCCCCACTCAGGGTCAGGGTGTCGCTCTCAGGGTCATAGCGGACAGCCGCCCGCAGGGACATGATCTCCATGCAGCACCCCTTCAGGAGGATGATCTGGTCTTCGCAAGGCAGCTGTGGGGCAGCAGGGCCACAGGACCACTCAGCACACCCTTCCCGCACCCCCGAGGTCTTCCCTACAGGCCATGTCCATGCCCTATTTCACTTAAATTTCACAATTCTACCTATGAGGTAGGTCCCGGTCCCGTCATTCTCCCAGCCCACTACAGATGAGAAAAGTGAAGTACAGGGGATTTGGGTCATTTGGCCAAGGTCCCACAGCCAGGAGAGCAGCCTGTCTCCAAAGTCAGCACTGTACAGAACAAGGAGAATGTCGGGGCTGCCTGAAGATGGGGTGCCACACAGACTTGGGGGGAAAGGGCCTGGGGAGGTGGGTACACAGAGCTGGCTGCTCCTTAAATCAGCCAGCCCTGGAAGAAAGAGGGAGAGAGAGAGAGAGACAGATAGACAGACAGATGGAGGGAGGGAGGGAGGGAATGCTTGCTCTGGGTGTGTTGGTCTCCAGGAATCCCTTCCTGTCCAGTGAACCCCAGAGGAGCATGCAGTGCGACTGGGTGACCTGGGGAGCTACTCCTCTTTCCCTCCAGCATGGCCCCATGTCTTTTCTCCCATCTGCCACTCACCTCGGAGAACATGGGCAGTTTTTTGGCAAAGTCCACCACGCGGGTGATGGCCGGGGTGATGATCTTGGTAAACTCACTGAAGGCCTCTAGGTCTACCTTGTCTCCATCTGGCATGGAGACGATGGGTGACTGGCCAATGTCATCTGGCTAAAGAGAGAGATGGGGGTCGGCTTGGGCTGCAGACCCCTTTCAGCCTCTCACTGAGGCTCCCTGCCCACCAGGGGGAGCTCCAAGGCAGCTTGGGGAAGAAGGGGCCGACCAGATGGCCGGGTCCCATTCCTGAAGCTTTCCCTTCAACCTTGGGGCCTGAATAGACCTGAGCCAGCATCCAAGTCTGCTAATAATAACGATGGTAAGAATGGTAGTAGCAGCTATAATGATTGAGAACATGTGGCCAGGCATTAGGCCACATGTTCTACATATCTTACTAAATACTCTCCAAAACTCTATAAGGAAGATAAAAAAAATTATCACCATTTTACAGACCAGGAAACTGAAACCTAGTGCAGCTAAATAATAAGGTCAAAGTCACATGACTAGTCCTTTACAAACATATCTGCTTGGTACTGGCGCTCTTAACAGTGTACTGTTCTATAACCTAACCCACTCCACCAGGAACCATGTGCCAGTTTTTGGTCTTCTCCCACCATGGACAACCACCTGTCCATCTGCTTCCAGAATGATCATTCACTTGCCAAAGCCTAATGCAATGCCTGGGACCCAGCAGGTTCTCAAAAATGTTACATGACTATGTCCTCATGGTCCCCTCCCAGTCACTGTGGGCAGGAAAATGAGGAGGGGGCATCCCTGCAGCAAAAATTTAACGAGGAAGGCAAGGAGTTTGGCATCCGATGGAATAGGCAGGACCTGGACAGCTACAACACGTGCCCAGGTGTACAAAATCAGGACTGCCAAAGTCTGCCAAGGTAGCATCTCTGGGCTGACTTAAACTCAGGAGGCTTCCCAGAGGAGGCGAGCTTCCGAGTTCACTTCCCTCTCCTGCCATTCGGCTGCTGCTCCTCTTGTGCCCCTCTCTCCTTACCAGGAATTTCCGCCTCTGCTTCCAATGGCTGCCCTGGGCATTGGTGCTGCGGTGGGCCTCTGTGGCAACGTGGATCAGATCCCACTCTTCAGGAGTGGGCTCTGGTCTCTGCTGTAGAGATCGGATCATCTCCTCTTTTCGCCGCCGCTCCCGGTTCTGCTCAATCAGCTTGCGCTTGGCCACCCGTTTCGAGTCGTCTAGAACCACTGTCAACGGAGAGACACAAGCCCCTTTGCATGGCAGCCTCCCTTCCCTCTCCACACTCCTCTCAGAAACTACTCTTAGCAGCAGTGCACAGGTGGGGGGAACCAAGGACCAGAGAGGTTAAGTGACCTCCCAGATCACCTAGCAGTTGAGTGGCAAAACCTCAACCAGGATTAGTCACTGGGACCATGTCAACTCTAATTTGGGCTGGTCCAGGGGAGTATCATGTTCTGATCTAATGGGTTGATGGTGACAGTAGTTCCCAGACAATCCTGCCACCTAGTCCCCAACCAATGAAAGATGCTCCGTTACCCAGAAGTAGGGTACCTTCTATGGGAGTTAGAAGCAGTGCTAGGGTAGGTGCTCAGGAGTTCTTTTTCTTGCAATACCGGGGATTGAACTCAGTGGCATTCTACCTCAGATCTACACCCCCAGCCCTATTTTTTATTCTTTATTTTGAAACAGGGTCTCACTAAGTTACAGAAGGCCTCACTAGGTAGCTGAGGCTGGCCGTGAACCTGGATCCTCCGGTCTTAGTCTCCCAAATGCTGGGATTACAAGTGTGCACCACCACGCCTGACTCAGGAGTTCTTTTTACCCAAAAATACCCTCTCTAAGGACCTGAAGTGGTGACAGGGACTGGGGCTCATGTGCAGGCTCATAGAGGAATCCTGTTTCCTTTTCCCCTTCAAATGAGGACAACAGGGACTAAGACTGAATGTTCTGCCATCAGCCTGACCTGCACTGGACTGTTGCTCTACCCTGAGGGTACCTTGGAAGGGAAATGCCATCCCTGAGCTGACCCCCCCACCCCAGCTTCCTGGCTCAATGGCCCCCACCCATGCCCCTTACAGTCCATGGCCATGCCCACGGCGATGCACTTCTTGAAGCGGCACAGCTGGCACTGATTTCGGGTGATCTTGTCAATGACACAGCAGCTGTCATACTTGCAGGAATAGGTGGGATGGAGGTTCTTCTGGATTGTGCGGCGAAAGAAGCCCTGGGTTGGGGGAGATGGAGTGGGTTCTAATCGTGACTTCCTCCCCCTGAACCAACCACGCAGTTTGCTGGGGGTTGGGAAGGGAGGCAAGATCAGTGAGGGAAGCTGGCATTCTGCTGACACCACAGGCCCAAAGGCCTGAGAAATATAAGCCCTTAGCCCTCAGGCTGCGGAGCGGTGAGGTGTCTGGGGGTGGCAGAGGTAGTGATGACTTTAGTGGGGAGCTTTGGGCCTGGGATGGTGTGAGGTGCTATGAGGCCTGAAGGAATGGCAGCTTTGGAAGGCCAATGAGTATCTTATTTTCTGTCTTGTTAACCCCATGTTGACCTCCAAACCATTCTCATATACAGTATGTTGCCTGTTGCCCATGCAGGTAGAATTCATGAAATAGGAGAATCAAGTCATGAAAAAGCATTGGGGATGAGTTTTAGCAGCCTGAAAAGAAAAATCTTCAATTCTACAGATCAGGATTTATTCTTTGCTTCAAAGGAATAACCTCCAGAATCAAATTGGCAGGCTTATGGAAGGCTAAGATTTTGATGAAGGTTTACTGCGCACCAGGCACTTAGTAAAGATATGCCTTTTCTCTCATACATTGTTACATTTAATCCTGAGGCCAACCCTATGAAGGAGGAACTGTCATGGTCTCCATTTTGCAGACTGGGAAACTGAGGCTTGGAGAGATTAAGCAATGTGCCCAAAGTCAGCTGGCTAAATGGGAAGCAGAGCCAGAACTTGGCCTCAGGTAGGGGACATCAAGGTCTGAGATCTCAAATTCTGGGGTGCATTAAAAAATCACATAGCACACTTACCAAAGATACAGATCTCCGGGCCTCATTCCAGACCTACAAAATCAGAGTCTCTATGGGCGGAGCCAAGGCATTTTGTCTTTTGGGGATGTTCCCCTGGGACCTAGATGTCTTGCTCTAGGTACACTGCTCGTATTACTTCCAGGAGCACTGCTATAGAGCTCTAAACCCCTGGTGGCCTTGGTTTGGTTGACACTGAGAAAGAGAAATGCTTCAAGCTTTCATATATATATATATATTAAACTCAGGGGCATTTTCCCATTGAGTTCCAGCCTTCTTTTTTTTTCCCCCAGGGTCTTACTAAATTGCTGAATGGCTATCCTTGAACCTGCGTGTGTGTGTGTGTGTGTGTGTGTGTGTGTGTGTGTGTGTGTGTGTTACGGAAGATTAAACCCCCAGGGGCATTCTACCTCTGAGCTACACTCCCAGCCCTGTTTTATTTTTTAGTTTGAAACTGCTGAATGCCTCGCTAAGTTGCCGAGACTGGCCTTGAACCTGCAATCCTCCTGTCTCAGCCTCCCAATTACTGGGATTACAGGTGTGTGCCAGTATGCCTGCCTTACATATTTTTCAACTATCTGTTTCTTGGAAAGCCTGATATTTTCAGAAGGTAGTGATCCTGGAAAAATCATGCAGGTTGAAACAACCTAACTGAAACTAATTAGGCCTCCCTAAGTCTATGACCTTGTCCTCTCTGCCCAGGGAGAACGTGCTATTCTGTTTCCTCTGTCTCCCAGCACTGGTTCTCCCTCTTTCAGGTACATTGAAAGCACCTGTGGAGCCTGTTTAAAGGGAGATTTGTGGGCTCTACCCTGAAAACGTTCTGATTGAGTAGGGGTGGGAGGCACCCTGGGAATCTGCATTTTAACTAGTACTATGGTCCACAAACCACATTTTGAAAAACACTGATGTCTGTTTCAAGTCTGTCCCTCTCTGGCAGGCTGTGAGCAGCTTGAGGGCAGGACATATACCGTGCCCCTAACTCCTAATACATTACACAGGTAGATAACATTTGTCAAATGTCTCTTATGCACCAGGCACAGTTTTACACACTTCATGTGAATTATCCCATTTAATTTTCCCAACAACTCTGTAAGACAGGTGGTATGATCATTCCTGCTTTATAGATGAAGAAACCAAGGAAGCTCAGAGAGGTTAGGCAATTTACCTGTGATGATAGAGCATCAACTGTGAATGAATGAATGAATGAATGAAGAAAAATGATGATATAACAAATGGGCTTTAGGTTACATGTTTATGGGGCTTGTCATCATGCCAGGTGCTGTGGGATTCAAAGGGAGTGACAGGGGGCTTGGGTGGTGGGGGAGGGGCAGGAGATGGCTGGTCCATACCTTGCAGCCCTCACAAGTGATACAGCGGTAATGATAACCGGTTGCCTTGTCCCCACACACGACACACTGCTCGTCTTTGTCCAGGTAACTAGGGATATACCCTGGGAGGGAGGAAAGGATGGAGGCAGCAGGCATGGCGTGGAGCCCAGCATAGTGGCTCCTATACTTCCCCTAACCCCATGTCCTAGCCCAGCCTTGATGAAGGGTTCTTTATGTCCAGGTATTAGGGTAGAATCCTGGAGACACATCAGAGGTCATTTTTGTTTATTCCTTTCCCTACCAATATACTGAATCTTGGTGTTTTTTGTTTTTTGTTTTTTTTTTTTGGTATTGGGGATTGAACTCAGGGACGTTCTACCTCTGAGGTACACCCATAGCCCTAGTCCTATTTTATTTTGAAACAGGGTCTCGCTAAGTTGCTCAGGGCCTCACTGGCCTTGAACCTGCGATCCTCCTCTCCTGTCTCAGCCTCCCAAGTACATTACAGGTGTGTAATGCCAGGCCCAGCTGAATCTCGGTTCTTTTGATGGCCTATTTAGGAATTTTCCTTTTTTTTTTTTTTTTGAAACGAGGTTTCACTATGTCACTCAGGCTGGTCTTGAACTCCTGGGCTCAGGCTATCCTCCTGTCTTGGTCTCTCAAGTAGCTGGGTCTATGGGTGTGCACCACTGCATCTGGCTAGAGTTTTTTTTTTTTTTTTTTTTCCTTGATGCATCTAAGGAGGAGAGGATGGCAGAGATAGAAACACGAACAGGAGCAGCTCATTTCAGGAGAATACAAACCCTGGGTTCTCCATCTCTGGCCCTGATTCAGGTGGAGGCCTTAGGTGAGGAGATTAAAGGAGAAGGGAAGAGCCCCTTCTTGACCTAATCCCTTCGCAAAGGCTGGAGCACATCCCAGGTCACTGCTCTCACCCCCGGAAGAATCTATCCCCAGCCCTCTAGGAGGCGCTCCCTGGGGACACAGGAGGTGCTGGTACAACCCAGAGGCCCCGTTACCTGATGGGGCTGGGGTGAGGAGAAGGGGCACACGCAGCCAGGCTCACCTGACATGCTGGTTTTCAGGGAACATTGGCCGTTCTTTCTTTTTCGCTTTCCATCTGGTGACCTGGCACTGGAGGGGGGCAAGGCGGGCAGAATCACAGAGCAGTCTTTAGGCAGTCCCTTCTTACCCACAAGGCTTATACAGTCCCCCAGACCCAGCTCCATCTATGTCCTCATTCTACCTCCCACCCCCACACCAGCTGACAAAGCTTAGAAGGGTCTAGCTATCTGGTTGCTGCAGGGAGAGATAAGGGGCTTGGCAGGGGCAAAAGCATGTTCTAGAGCCCCAACACACACACACACACACACACACACACACACACACATTGTTCTAAGGCCCCAACACACATCTACATATACTATACACACATGTACACACACACACACAGACACACACATGTATTGCTCTAAGGCCTTAACACACATCTACATATACTCATACACACATGTTCCATACACACACATACTGCAGACCCGAAGCGCCCCTAATCCACACAACATCCATGTGTTTAAGCCTTCAGTAAATAACAAGCTGGAAGAATCCTCAGAATATTCATAAAGCTATGTAACCTTTAGCATACACTCACCTATACGTGTATATGCAAAATGACCCCTGCACGTATGAATAATGATGCAGCCAGCCAAGTATGGTGATAAGGATCTACATATCTATGCAACTTTCAGGGCATTCTCAAACATGTTATGTGACCTCTGGGACATGCCATGTGTTAGACAATGCTCTGCACAGGCACCAAATAACGCCGCCCCCGTGCCCCAGTGTGAACATGTTGATTTCCAGGGCATGAACACAAGCTAAACAACCCCAGCAACTGAAAATACTCGAGTCACCCTGCTCACAGCTTCCATTTCACAGAGCAGCCAATGGTGTCACTTGTGCCTGGTGACACTGTGCACTGGCGTCTGAGCCAGGACAAGGACCCTGAGCCTTTCCATGCAAGATATTATTAGCAACCCTCAGCCACTGCACATATGTGTCGCTAGGTTTTCCACATACATGTTACATAACCTCAGCGCGCACAGGTTACATAAGCCCTCTACACGCATGCAAGGATTGTATAACCTTCCACACCCACCCTGCGCGTGGCATGTTGCACGGCCCCTCCTCCTGGAGCCGGATGCAGCTCCCAACACACTGACACAGTGACCTTGGCCAGGGTCACAGTCACAGACAGCCTTGTGCTCCACGCCCCCTGGGGATTACCCCTGTCTGGTTCCTACAAGGCTGGAGGGTCAGGCCTCCCTCTCGCCTTCCAGAGGGGTGAGTGCAGAGGAACTCAGGCCACCTAGGACCCAGGAGAATAGTGTCTTCTGCAATTAACAGACTCACAACTGCTGTCCCAGAGACAGCCACAAGGTGGCGCAGGGACATGGGGGAGGGGAGAAGGGATGCGAGGGAGGAGAGTGGGGGAGGGGCTGCAGTCCTGGGGGACCTGGAAAGGGCATTCCTGCCTTTGTACAAACCCTAAGGGCAGACTCCCAGACCCTCAGAAGTCTGGGCAGGGAAATACAGGGATGCAAGTGACAGCAACATAGGGACAACTGGCCGGATTTCCCTTCTCATAATCTTGCCTGGAGTGAGGCTTTGGGGGAGGGGGTACCCCAGTGCCCTACCTACACAACTTCGAGCTGCGTGCACTTCCTCTACTCCTCCAGGGAGCCAGTCTTGGGCCCCAGGGCTTTGCCTGGCCAGGCGTCCGGCCTTCTGGCTCAGGAACCCATCTCCTAGGCAACAGCCAGCTACACTGCTCCCCAGAGCACCCCCACCCCCACTTTTTCCCTGACCATAGGCACAGGCTGTACCCAGCTCCTGGGACAACATTCCAACTGGGACAGAGCTCTGTGCCACTCGCAGCTGATGGGCGAGGCGAGGACCCTCTGGGCTGCTCAAGGACAGGTAACCCATCCCTAGTGGTGTGTACAGGGCTGACGGCTCACCCACGTGTAAGCAGAACCTTCAGGGCTGGCGTGCACTTCCACTTCCTGGGAGGAGCCTCATGGCAGGGCCCGCCCTTGACCATGAACAAGGAAGAGCTTGTGGGGCTCCCAATAGATTCCAAATGTAAACGTGGGCTGTGATCAATAGTTATTGGCACATGTGCCCTGAAATGTCATGTCATTTGCACTGTGGCTTGTGGACAACACATTTGTTGGTGGTCAGATTATGAAAGGGCTGGTAAGGAGCTGTAGATAATGGTAAAGCCGTTTGGATCACACATGTTTAGGGAGGGCAGTGAAGAGAGAGGGGACACCGGGGCAGCGGAGACGGCCTAGCACTGTCCAGGAAGGGGCCACACAAGCCTGCTGCCTGTTTTGTACCACCTCTCTTCAAAATGGGCATCTCTCAATCCAAAACCTAATTCCCTGAACATGCCCTCATCTCCTGGACGAAGGTAGGCAGCTGGCCGGCTGGCTTCACACCCATCTCCAGAGGTACTTAAAGGTAGCACCTGAAAGGAAGCTCAGCTCTCTTTTGCCTTGGCAGATGATCATGCCTGCTGCCTAGGAGTGGGCGCTAGCAGGTTGCTGGATCCGTTACCTGTTCTCCTCTGGGTCTGACCCACACTCCACCTTGCTTGGCTTCTGTTCCATTCACTTCAATTCCATCCAGGATGCCCTCCAGCACGCCAAGAGACTGGGGTGGGCACACTGGCCCCCCCGCACGCCCACAGGCCACCCACCCCCTGCTACCCAGGCCCTAGGGCACAGCACCCATGGTACCCGCCTGGGCACTAGGCCTTTCACACCATGCCCTGCGCCCCAAGAGGGGGCGGGTGGTGGGAGGGGCCAGGGAGTGGCAGGTAGGAGAGCTGGGGAGCAAGGGGGTCCTCCGTGAGGGGTCCTGGGCTAGAGGCTGGGGAAGCAGCTTCGGAATCCTGTCCAGAGATCCCTGCAGAGAGAAGAGAGAGGCAGGGTAAGAAGGAGCCTTAAGAGGGGGGTGGGTAGGATTCCTTGGGTGGCAACATTTGGGGCTTTGGGGGCCTACAAGAAGGTGGCAGTGGGCATGAAGGCAAGCAGGGAGACAACTAGAATCGCCTTATTTCCCAGGTATAGCAGGCAGGGCCCGAGAGCCACATCCCAAGCCCCAGCACGGGAAGGTATGGAGGGAAAGAATGAGGTCATCCATGCGGCAGGGAACATGTCTTAATCCTCACATTCACACAAGTGCCTGGCCCTTGATGAGCACCTATTAAACATCAGCTATTGTTACTATCCCCATCCAAATTTTCCTAAGATCCATCAGTATTTTAGGAGAAAGAGGGGACCAGAGACGAGTAGTTTCCAGCACAGGCGTGAGGTTTCCTATGAAAGCAGGGTGGGGCAGCAGGCAGGGACCAGGAATGTCCACCTCAGTGCCTTTATGGAGGCACTGAAAATAGTGGGGAGCTGACCCTCCCCTGCTGCCAGCAAAGTCATGCTCCCCCCCCAACTCCAGCCCCTCAGAGATTCCAGAGCCTCCCATGGAAAGTCCCAAATCCCACTGTCCAGCAGTTTGAGGACCAGACTTCTGAGTTGCTTTGGCTGAGCTGCCACCTACCAGGATGGCAACGGGAAGGGAAAAGGAAACTAACAGACATGTGTTGGCTGAAAAGACGGTGTGTGCCTTCTGAATGGGCAGCAGAACACATGAGGAAACTGTCTCAGAAAGCCTCGTCCTTCACTAGAGTTCACAGAGGTGGGAAGCAGGTGGCTCAGGGATTACCACGTCACAGCCTGGCTCTAATGCTTGCCTTGTTCTGCTGCCTGGAGCCAGGGCAGTGCCACCGCAGGCCCACCATCCCTCTGCACTGTCTCTAGCCCTGGGCTGCAGGCCTGTGCGTCTACGTGCGCACAGGCAGGTGCAGCAGTATAGGAGGGGGACAAAAGGTACAGCTCCCCACATACAACCTCCATCATGTTAGTGCAGTGCCAAAGATCTTGCCCTAGGCCCCTGGCCACACCCCTAGGAACTGATAAGGAGCCAGGGTGAGAGGAGGGGGCAGAGATAACCCAGGGCACTGGGCAGGGCCTCTGCATCCAGGCAGCTCCCCAGGATGGGGAGAACCAAAGCACAGAAAAGTGAAGCATTCTGTCTCAGACACCCCCTAGGCCAAGACTGGGCACTGGGGGCTGGACAGGAGACTGGGGTGGGGGGGGACGACAAATGGGGAGTCTTAGCCCAGGGAGCCATCAAGAAAGTAGGTCAAGTTTTTCTTGGCTTGTGGAGAAATTCCTGTTATAAATTTATAATGGCGTGGCCAGCCCTTAGGGGTGGTGGGGAGGAGAAGGAGTGGGTGGGGATGCCCAGGGGCCAGGCACTGGGGCTTGCTGCTTTTAGCCAGAACCCAGAAGGGTAGGGGGCCAGGGGAGCTGTGGGGGTTGGGCTGGACAATAGAGGCTCTTCTGTTCTCACTTCTATCTGTGCCCAGAGAGGCTTCATTTGGTCTATCTGTCTGCGTCTGAATGCCTCTCTCTCTCTCTCTGGGTCTGGGTGTCTCCCCCTCTCCCCCCCAGGCTGTGCCTCGGTGCTTGGCACACCCTGGCTGTGGTGCTGCCCCCGCCTGTCTCCTGCCTGCCTGGCACACCGCCACCACTTGTTTACAGAAGCTGGAAAAATCCACTCGCCAGCCGGAGGCCCAAGCGCCCCCAGGGAGGGGAGGAGGCAGGCCCAGGAGTGGGCATACTGAGAGAGGGGCAGCCCTGGGGAGCAGGCCCCGGGGGTGGATGATGAGGGCCAGGGTGTGTAGGAATGGGCATTAGCAAGCTACGGGCTGGGCAGGGCAGGGAACCCCAGCAGCAGCCACGTAGCGTGGGCAGTTCCTGCCCCAGCTCAGGAGGACCCCCTCCCCCAATACCCCACCACTGCTACCAGTTGCTTCAGGGCAGACCTGGGGCAATGCCAACCTAAGCCACCCTGTTTATTTCCCCTTCCCCCTCCCAGGCCCAGCCTTAACTCCAAATGTGTCTGGGCACTGCCAAGGGCTTGCACGTGCCCGCTGGGGGGAGGGGCAGGTCTTTCTCTGCCCCACCTCCGTGCAGAGCTGACTGTTCTGGTGCCAGTCGGTGCAGCCCAGGCTATGGTTAGCCTCTGGCAGTGGGCAAGAGGACTAAGGTGCTGCCTTCACTGCCTAGGGCACCCTTGCCTGGCACCTAGGAAGAGTCTAGAAGCCCTGGGGACTCCTTAAAGTCTCTCCAGGGACATACCTGGGCCTCCAAAGACAACACAAAGCCCAGGCAGAGGGCCTGGCGTGTAGAGAGGCACCAACTATGTGAACCTGTGCTAGCTGTGGGCAGAAAAAGGTCAGTGGGTAGGGAGGGGTCTGGGGCAGAGACACCCACCCTGAAGGGCAGCCTCTCTCCCTTCCTCCAGGAGTCCAGCTTAATATGCCCAAGCTCCTTCCTGGCACATCCTTGCAGAGGCGAGGCTCCACCCCAAGGAGGTGGAGGGGGCGGAGCCATGGGGCTCTGAGACTCAACTGGACAGCAGGACAGAAAGACCCACCTGTCCTGTCCGCAGGCCTGGCCACCCACTCCCTCTTTGTCAGATAAGAGCTGCCGGGTGGCAGCGTGGGCAAGGTGCCCGCAGCGGGGGAAGCATTTCATTAAGCTTAAGTGCTTCTGTGATGGGGGGAGACAGGGAGGAGAAGCCAATGCGGCATCCATGGGCACCATGCCAGGTTCCCACTGCTGTTGGCCCCACTCTGCAGTCCTGCAGATCCCAGGGACACCCCCAGGGCTGCCAGCAGGGACTGTCTGTCCCCAAGATCTAGCCCCAAACACTACACACATTACTCTTCTGAGTGTCTGAGCTTGGCTTTGGCCCTACCTTTCTGGGGCCCCTGAACTTTGCCCTTAATGCTGTGAAGAAAGCCCAGCCCTCTCCTTCTTGTCAGCCACAGAGATATACACAGGCTGGGGAGGGGTGGGGTACTGAGAAAAGGGGAGAAAGAGGGGGAGGAGAGGGGCAAGAGGGGTGGTGGTGAAAGAGGGGACGAGAGAGGGGGAAGAACAAAGAGATGGGGCAGGGATAGGGTAGAGCCGGGGATGTCAAGGAAGGAGAGGGAAAGGAAGAAGGAGAGCCATGGGAAGGGGGATGGGAGGGAAGGGGTGAGGTGGGAAGGACAGATGAAGGGAGGAGAGACAGATGAAGGAGGGGAGACAAAGGGAGAAAGGTAACAAAGAGCGATGGAGGGGGGTGCGTTGTGCCCCGCCTAAGTCCCACCCCACGGAGGCTGGGGGAAGGGGAGTAGGAATGGTTTCCACGGTGACAGCTGGTTCTTGGTGGCCTGGTATGTGGGCTATTAATAGTGCTGTGGGTAGGTTCACACCTCCCTCTCCCCTTCCCCTCTGCCTGCTGCTGGGGGTGGGGGGGAATCCCTCCCCCACCACCCACTCCCAATCATCCAGCCTCCATGCCCTGACTCCACACCATGGGAGTCAGGACGGGCACGAGGAAGAAGAGGCCTGGGCAGCCACCACAGCCCAGACACACATGGGCATGCACAGGCAAACAGGTCTCTGTGTGCAGACGCTGCCTCGTGCCAACACGGGCTCCCACAGGCAGCCACCAAGCCAACAGTCACTGGGAGCCGGTGGCCACCTAAGCAACACACGCAGCAGGTCGAGGGGCAGATGCTTCCCCAGGGTTGGGTCCTTCCGGCTCCTTCCCAGGCCCTCCTAGACCCCCTCACCTTCTATCCTCAGGTGTGGACTGGGCAGGGCTGCCCCACCCAACCCTGTTATCCTAGTGCCAGCAGGGAGAGGAGGAAGGCAGGTACTATTTGGCAGGTGTGATGTGGCAGAAGAGTGCAGACAGACTCAGGGCACAGCTTAGCAGGCAGAGAGGGTGGGGGGCGGTGAGAGGCAGCATCCCTTGGAGGCAGCTATCACTGGGCCCCCCAGGAGATGGCATGCTGGAGCTTAAGGGCTGTGACCCAGGAGTCTGATCTCCTAGCCACTGTGGGGGCTTAGAGGCTAGGGAATGGGAGATGGGGGTGAGAGATATAGTAAGGGGGAGACTGGTTACTGAAACAAAGGATCTTCCCTGCCTCCCCCCCCCCCTTAGAATATAACAGGAAGCTACCCCCTGCAGGTCAGAGACAGAAAGACATAAACAGCAGCCCTGCCTTGGGCCAGATGCCCAGTACTAAGATCAAAGACTGCTTCCCACCCTACTCCCCCATAATCTCACCCACCTGCTTCTCCTTTCCCCCCTCCTCCAGCCCACACCAGTATTAAGGTGGGTATCCAGGCCTAGGGGTCACCTCCCTGGTCATGCCCAGTCCTCACACCCACTGATGGTCAGTCAGGCCCACACCCATGTGCAAGAGTTCAATCCCTTCTGTACCAGCCCACAGAACCTCAGGCCACCCCCACCCCCGGCTCCACCCCAGTTCCCATCAGGAATGGAAGCAGGAGATCCAAGTGGCCAAGGCAGCAAAATTAGGAGCACCCCAAACTGGGCATGGCACATTCTCCCCACCCTCCCCCAGCAGCCAGCGGGTAATTGGAGCTGGGAGCTGGGGCAGCTGAATGCTGGAGGCATGAATGTCACGGGGCCAAGGCGTTCACTGCAGATGGCATCATGGGCACAGGGCTTGGGGTACTCCCTCTGCACTCCCCTCTTCTAAGGCAGAAGTTGCCTGCCAGCTCCTGCGCATGCATGGCAGAGGAGGGGAGAGAATGGTGGAGGGGAAAAGAAAGGTGGGGATGTTCTCCCTGGCACCCCGCGGAGGCAGCTAGCCCCCACCCAGGCAGAACTGGCAGAAGCAGAAGGAGGGAGAGGAAGAGAAGGAGAGACAGAGGGGGAGAGAGGGAGGGAAGGAATAGGAAAAGAGGGAGGGAGGGAAAAGGGAGAGGGAGGGAAGGAGAGAGGGAGGGAAGGAGAGAGAGAGAGAGAGAGAGAGAGAGAGAGAGAGAGAGCGAGCGAGAGAGCGCCCGAGCGAGCGCCTGAGCTAGCAAGCAAGCGAGCAGGAGAGGGGGAGAGAGAGGGAGAGAGAGAGAGAAACAGTGCAGGCGAGCAAGCAAATGCAGCTGAGTCTCCGGCACACACACGGACACGTGCAGAGACACACACTCACACCCGCATGCGCAGAGCCACAAGGCTCCAGTACCCGTTCCAGGAGATATTCAGAGCCCTCCCCAGCCCACACATGCACAAAAACACTCTCACATGGATGCGTGCACAACACACCCACTCACTGATGTGTATGAAAATGCTGATAGCCACCAAAGCTCATCCCCTCCCCCTCCCCATGCCTGGTGAAAAGAAAACGAAACAGGCAGCGAGGGCTGGGGAGCCTAGAGTCCATCCTAGGGGGAAGAGGAGAGCTGCTGGGGGAGGGGCAGCCCAATCACACTGCTCTTTGCCACTGCTGGGGGTGTGGCTGTGCCTCTTTGGCACTAACTTGTGAGCCCCCAGCCCCTGCTCTTCCAGCCTGACAGCCCACTCCCAAAGCAGGGGAGCAAGAATAGCATTTCCTGGGCACAATAACATCCATCTTGCTTCCCTTGTCTACCCAGTGAACTTCTGACCCTCCCTCTGGGCCACCTCACACCACACAGGAGGGAGGTCCTAAGTAGTACCTCGGCTT
The DNA here is from genome assembly GCA_004027655.1 of Graphiurus murinus. NCBI lineage: Eukaryota > Metazoa > Chordata > Mammalia > Rodentia > Gliridae > Graphiurus > Graphiurus murinus. The sequence goes on along the minus strand of PVLC010019311.1, from coordinate 519 downwards.
TGGCCTGCCAGGTGAAACCACATGTGCCCCTCTCCACACCAGCCCCAGGTGCCTCAGCAAGAGAACTAAGTTCCCAGTGGCATGTGCATTGCCAGCCTGGTGAGTGCCAGTCCTGGGAATGGGAAGAGAGGAGGAGCTGCAGGCACTGCTTTACCATGCCAGGCAGCAACAGACTGAACACAGTATCATCCAGCCTTATGTTTTGTTTTTTTTGTTTTGTTTCGTTTTTTGGCCACACTGGGGAAGGAACTCAGGGCTTTGCACATGCTATGCAAGTGTTCTATCACTGAGCTGCATCTCCAGCCCTAACCACCTTATGATCTTTACCCTCACCCTGAGTAGGGCAGACACCATTATTTCCAGATAAGAAAAAAACAGGCTCAAAGTCACACAACTGGGGAATGGCAAAAACTCAGCCTCCCAACTACTCCCAGCCAGTGTTCTCTCCATATGTCACGCTTGCCTCCCCCCACTCCAGGTGCCCGAGTTCCCCCCCAGCACCTCTGCAGCTCTGAGGAC
>PVLC010019310.1:0-30835 GCA_004027655.1 Graphiurus murinus | reverse complement strand
ACCAACATTCGCGGCCATTGAGGCTGGCATCTCCCCTGGAGTGTGGCTTGTTAGATCAGATCGGTAGCCAGGGACGGGTGTGATCGGACCCAGCATCATGCCAACCTAAGACAGGAAGGTGGTCTTGCTACCACTGTTCTAAGGACGGGTAAGGATGATTGCTAGGGTCTATCCACCTAAGACAGGCACCATCTATGGCTACTTTATATATAAACAGTTAGGGGGATCCTAGCCCTTTATTTTCTTCGTAGTACTTCAAGTTATATTTTTATCTGTGGTAACATATACACATATGTCTGTGCTTTATAAATAGAAAATACATATCCCATCCATTGATACATATACAGTATCTTGTTTTAATACCTAACACACAATAAGTACTCCATAGATATTTGCTGAATGAACACAGAAAACACTACTTGGATTAATGTGGAGGGGAAAAATGGAATAAGACTAAAATGGAGGAAGGGAGATGTGGTTATAAGACTATTACACTAGTCCTGATTTGAAGTATGGTTTTAGAGAGGGAAGCTCAACACACCTCTAGGAGCAAAATAATAGATCTTAGCCATATACAATAATCAGGGAGGGGAATGGTTTATTGAGGATAGCTCTTAAGAAATATGGTGGTGAGCCAAATGTGGTGGTACATGCCTATAATCCTAGTACTTGGAAGGCTAAGACAGGAAGTGGCACAAAGTTGATGGTTATTGAAACTAAATCTCAAGTATTAGTACTTCATTAAAATATTCTCTCTGCTATGTGTTCAAAACTGTACAAAAAGAAGAAAGATTTCAAATAATGCAGTAGTATGAATATAATTCTGAAGCCAAGAGGAAACACTCAAACTGGAGACATAAATCTGGATAACTCATATTTAAAGGTATAATTAGAACCATAGATGTGGATAAAATCTCCCTGGCAGAAAGGATAAAGTAAATATCAAAGAAGCATCAGAACTCATCTTGTAGAAATCTATCCCTTAGAGTCTGATGAGCCAGAAGAACAGACGAGGTGGAGCAACCAAAGAAAAGAAGGAAAACTAGGTAGATGGGTTTGATTCCAAATCAATGGCATATGAGCATACTCTTTCTATGAGTTTATAGAATAGCAGGCCAGGGTTGCTTTCTCCAAGTATCTAAAGGAATGACAAGTAGAGGGAAGGCTGGATGAGTCTTGTGGTCCCCAAAATAAGACAACATGGCATAGGTGATAAGTGCTGGGTAGGCAGGTTTTTCCCTTCCATCGGACAGCATATGAGACTGGACAGTTTTCAACAAGTTAAAGGAGTATATGGATAACAGCAGGAGTGAACTCAACACCTTCCCTGGCCAGCCTCTTACACTCAGGGTACACTGCCTCTCCTTGGATATACGACCCCCTCTGCACAGAGAGGAGGAGCCTTAGAAGCCAGCCCACCACCGGGGTGTGGATCTTGGCTCCCTCCCTTACTAGAAGAGTAACCTAATAGAGCAAGTTGCCTTAGCTTTCTATACCTCCATTCCATCCTCAGTAAGATGGGAGACTAATGGTCCCCATCTGAGATGCTTGTGAAGCTACAAGGAATCTGGGAAAAGCAGTTACAGCAGTACCAGAGTCAATGTTAGTTCTTATTCTCTACTCATCTGGAATATACCCCTGTACATACAAGTCCAACTCCATGTCTCCATGACCACTCGTAAATTTGTGTTGAAGCCTTAGGTACCCTTCCCATGGCCAATGTAGCTACCTGGTAGACATCTAAGCATCTCCCAAACCCCAGCTCCTCCCAAGCCGAGACCCCACAGTACAATGGCACATGGTGAGTTTTCAGGCTAAAATCTTGAGAGCCATGGATGGGCTCTCCATACACCTTTACCTAATGTGAAGTCTGGCACATGGAAGATGCCTGGAAAAGGGTTTATGAAGGCATGGACACTGGAGTTGGAATTGCACAGACCAGCCTTGGAGTCTGTGCTCTGAAATGAAGTTTCCAAAGTTAACATACTTTATGTTTGGATCTCGGTTTGTTACTTACAAAATAGTGCTTGCACTGCCTGCCTTCTATTGTTGCCAGGATGAATAAAATAGTCAAAAGAATGTAAGGTAGGATTGCTGTTAATTCTGCATGCCCTGCAGGAGTCGGGTACTCAGTAAAATCCTTTCAACAAGCACTCAATCCTTCCTCATGAGGCTGTGAGTTCCTCTTTCTGTTAGCCTGTCTTCAGCTTCTTCTGCTGAGAGTCCAGCCCCGTCCGCCCCAGCCCCACCACCACACACCCACACCTTGATGGTGAGGCATTGAAACCTGGAATTTTCCTTCTGTCTCTTTTAATAAATGTAGGTGCAGCTCCCTTTAATGGGCTGTCAGTGAGCAGTAAGAGTCTGGACAGCACAATTAAATGAAACAAATTCTTGGCCATCTCTGCTAAGAGCTGTGAAGCCCAGGGAAGCCTGTGTCCTGAGAAACTGATATTCCAGAATCTGTGCATGAAGACCACAGCCCACTCCTTTTTTTACATGACATTGTTCCTATGCTCTTAGCATTATTTTTCTCTTAAACTCAGAAGTGTATGCAGAAAAAATAGAATGGCAAAGGGTGAGATAGGATGAAGAGTACTCTTTGGGAAAAGAGTTAACATGCACGTGTTTGCTGCTGTAGATGGAGAATCTTTCTTGCTTTGCTTCAGCATCCAGACCCGTGCAATACCTGGGCTCTTTTCCTCTCTCTGCTTCTGACAGTGCAGCTCACATAGCACTGGGTCCCTGGGTCCTGAGGAGCCCAGGGTTGGTATGAGTGAAGTCCTACATGCTGTCTCTGCTAACTGGACATCCACAGGACCAATGTGAGGTTGCAGAAAATACCAAGCCAAGATCCTAGGAGATGTCTTGGAGCTTCTTGTACTTCATATCAATACAAATCCACCCTTGCTTTGGACATGATATATTATTTAATTGTTAATACATAAAGATTTTATTTTCAGAAAGCTCATACAACTCAATGAGAAAAGCTGTACAACCCCTAAGGAAAAAATGGATAGTGAATATAAAAACTATTTTCAAGAAAAGAAATACAGATGGCTTATAAAAATATTAAAAGAGACTCAGTCTCACTCATGGGAATGTTTGCTTTGACCCAGACCAGAACTTACTATTGACTGTTCTGCTTATCCCTTAAACAAAGATTGGCGTGTAAATGCAAGTTCTGAGCTCCCTTGGATGAGGCATCTCTCCAATGTCCTATGGAAGCTTGATTACCTTTTTCTGGGCATTCTAGCTCAGGAGGGCTTGATACTGCCTGAAGACTATGCTTTTACTTTCCAGACTTAGAAAAAGAACATTTGACACAGGAGTGGGCCTTGATTTCTGGAGGACAATAATTAGTATTAATAATAAACTTATTTAACAATGTTTTCTGAGCACCAACTATGTGCTGGGTAGGAGTAGATGCAATTAACCTGAAGACACAGGAAGATTTTTTAAAAAGAGGTAAGTAGACAGCTTATAGTGGTGTATTAGCTAGCCTTTGTTTTTTGTTTGTTTGTTTGTTTGTTTTTGGCACGATGACTAAAATATCTGACAAGAACAATTTACAGAGGAAAGATGCTTAGCTCATGGCAGTAAGGAAACAGAGGAAGGGACCAGGGTCAGTATAGTCTCCAAGGTCACACCCCAGTGACCTACCTCCTCCAGCCATGCCCCCTACAGTTACCAACCAGCAAATTAATTCAAATTTAATCAATCAATGGGTTATTTCACTGATGAGCATAGAGTCCTGGTTCAGTTATTTCATCTCTGAACATTCCTGCATTTCCAATAAATGAGCTTTTCTGGAAGACATTCCATGTACAAATCACAACAAGTGGTCAGTGTGAAGCTCTGTTACAGACCCAGGGAGCCAGAGATAAGGAATATGAAGGCCCACACCAAACTCCGAGATATTCTGAGAGCAGAGATGAGTCCCCACCTTCTCCTCTCCCCATCTCTCCACTAGCTATGACACAAGAAGTCCCCGGCTTTTCTGAATCCGAAGTTCTTCATCCACACAATGGAGTCTTAATACCTCTCAGGTGGCTGGTATAAGAATGAACACAGGCAACATACTTAGAGTCGTGGAACCTGTGAGGCATTCAGTAAACATTAGTTTTATTCCCCTTAAGCTTGCAGGTTGGAAATGGTAGCTGGAGAAATGGTGGGCTTCAGGAGCAGACTGAACTAGACTTAAGTCCTAGCTCTATAGCTTATTTACTGTGGGAGTTGGAGAAGTCGCTTGCCATCTCTGAGCCTCATCCTCTCATGCCTACCTCCCAGAGGGTGGAGGGAAGGAAGGATGGACAATGAATGATGCATGCTACACCCTCACAAGTACTAGGGAGTCACCCACTCCAAACCTTCTTGCCTATGAGTTTTCCCATTCTAAAAGGACAGAGACCATATCCAGATTTGCTCACCAGTGCATCTCTGATGCTTGTCCCTAAAACACCCAACATATGGGAAGTAATGAGAAGTTTTTTTGTTGACTAAATGAACCTCCTAATTTTCCAATGGAGAAAAAAAGACCTAGGGATGTCAAATAATTTATCCTTTTGAAGGTAATTTTATCTGAGTTAAAAAGTGAGTCGGTGACCAAATGTGAGGCTCTTTCCAGTGTACCATAGGAAGGGGAGGCAGGAAGAGGCAGAGTAAACCCCCTGAGACCCCAGAACTAGAGTGTGACTGCTCCCTCTACCTGGACACTCTGAAATAATTTCACAAACTCTCAGGGCTGAGAAGAAACAACAGACTGTGTTTACACCTTAACTAGAGATAAGAACCTCAGGGTTTGACTAAGTAGAGGGGAAGGGACCCATGATGCTGTGATTCAGCAGCTCCTTTAAGCTCTACTGACAAGATATAGAGCAACCAGCTAAATTACAGCCACTGAATTTTCACTTCCACATCATGTTCTGATAGATGCAAAATGGGAGCAGATCTGAACTTGTTTCAATGAGCTGAGAGGACTATAAGGCAGAGCCCTGGGATATTATGGCCTTTCTGAGCTTTATTACATGTGACACTATCTCATCTTCTACATGCTGGGAAAACTATGGAAATCATCCCTTTCAGCAGAGAACCAATGACAGTTACACTTAGAAGAAACTGTCACATTTTGGGATAGAAAATCTCTCTCCGGGAAGTGATGGGATGTGCTGATATGTATGGAGACCCAGTCAGAGCCACTTTGTAAAGCAATCTCTGAGGCACTGGCTGTGGGTGGCCAGGGACCCATTAACCAATCTGCAGATAAATCTGGCCCTCAGTGAGCTGTTTCCTCCTGATGCACCACTTTGTGGATTTCATTGGGTTTAGGTCCTAAATCCTGTACTAAGCATATGATCTTGAGTAAATTATATAAGCCCTCAGGACCCTGTTTCCTCATCTATAAAAGAGAAGCAAGACAAGGACCACCCCTGTAAGTGGTTGTGAACAGTAAATAATGAATGCAAAACATGCAGTAAAGTATTTAGGACATACTAGGCTCTCGATAAATGGTTGCTGATACTGTTGCTGTTGCCATTTTGATGTGCATTGTCTCATTGGCTGGTATTTCTGACAGAGAAATTTAATCACAAATTAAATAGTATCTCCAAGTTCATTACTCTGGGCTTAGAAAGAAACATGTTGGTGAAAGTACAGGTACTTGGTTGAGAAACTGGGTTATGAGCTACCTGCCAATTTGGATTAGGCCCTCACAGCCTTCTAGAACCAAGAAGAGCTATCTAATGGCCAAACCAATCCCATCTCATGTATTTCTGGGTCTTTCTGTGTGCAGTGGGTTCAGGATGTTATAACAGGCCATCTGCCTCTCCTTCCTTCAGGTTAGATTCAGCCCCTCACTTCAGCCTGCCCTGATGCTATAGGTATTTGATTCTACCATCCAAGAGATACATTATTCTTCCTTCTACTAAATCTGCCTCTTATCTTTATCCAACCCACTGATAATATTGGTATTCAGGAAAAAAATACATGTCTTGCATAAAACAGGAAAAGGGACCTTTTAAAAGCATTGGTAGGACAATACAACTATCCCCAGCACTTTACATTTCTTAGTAGCAGTGGAGTTGAAATTCTTAAAATCATGTGTTCCAGCCGGGCGTGGTGGCGCACGCTTGTAATCCCAGCATTCGGGAGGCTGAGACCGGAGGATCCGGGTTCGCGGCCAGCCTCAGCTATCTAGTGAGGCACCCTGCAACTTAGTGAGACTTGGTTTCAAAATAAAGAATAAAAAATAGGGCTGGGGGTGTAGCTCGGAGGTAGAATGCCCCTGAGTTCAATCCCCAGTACCACAAAAAAAAAAAAAAAAAAAAAAAAAAATCATGTGTTCCAGAGTCATACTGCCTGGCTGCACTACTATCTTTGTGATCTCAGGAAAATTAATCAGGCTCTCTGAGCCTTAGTTTTTCCCAGTTGTAAAATGGGAGGCATGATAAGATCAACCTCATGAACTATGTTGGGGCTATTAACTGTGCTAACACATGTTCCTGACACATAATTGTGTTCAGTGAACATTAGATTTTATTATTATCTCATACAATCTTCATGCAAGACTGTAGGTATTTGTTATTTTTTCTGTTCACAAGTAAAGAAATTGAGGTTTATGGCATTTATGTAACTTGCTAGTGACCTTGACAGCAAAGTAGACCTGGGCACCTATCCCAGATGTCCCCAAAGACACATCTGTCAACATTACTGTGCCAGGCTGCTGCCCAGGAGGGAATGGGTTCTGATATACATTGTTATGGTATGAAGATAGAGTGTCCCCTAGAAAAGTTCATGTGTTAGCAATGCAGAAATGTTCAGAGGTAAAATTTAATCAGGGCTCTCAGCTCATCAGTGGATAATCTGTTGATAGATCAATAATTTGAATGAATTTACTGAGTGATAATGTAGGCAGGTAGAGCATGGCTGGAGGTCATTCTACTTGCCGAGGTCACTAGGAGTGTGGCTTTAGTGATTATATCTATCCCTGGTCCCTTCCTCGGGCTGCTTCCTGACTGCCATGAGATGAGCTGTTATCCCCTGCCATACAATACCATCATGATGTTTCTGCTGTAGAGCTGACTTATCATGAATTGAACCTCTGAAACCTATGAGCCAAATAAACCTTTCCTCCTCTAAGTTGTTCTTTCCAGGTATTTTTGTCACAGTGATGAAATAGCTAACTAAAACACATGTGTATCTTTCTGTCATCCATGGTCCAACAGTACCACTGGGGAGGAGAAAGCAAACATAGGTACCAGACCATAGGTAGGGGGAGTAATGACCCTCAAAGGTGATACTTTCTCTGATAATTTCACCAGAAGCAGAAACTCACCTAACAAGGCTGAGTCTTAATAAGCAATTTCTATTTAAGGACCCATATATAGGCTTGTCTGCATTCACAGCATGTCCCAGCAGATAGTAAAATATACTTGGCTTAGGTAAGAATAGCCTTAGCATTATGAGTTCCACAACACACAACACACACATACACATGTATGCATGCATGTATGCACACACACAAGAGATGAAAGTTAAGAATAAGCAATGTTTTCAGGGTCCACAGGGTAAGATGTTACCTAGCAAAGATCCTCTACCTCCAATCACCCACTCAGTCTAAACTTCAGACAAGCATTAAACTGTTGTCCTGGTCTTTTAGTGTGTGGTAAATAAAGGACAGTTCTATCAAGGGTTTGGAGGAGGTGGGGAAGAGGGTCTATGGGAGATCCCCAGTCCAAAGATTCTTAGAGATTAAAAAAAAATAGTGCCTCTGTATCCAAAGCAGCCCCAGATAGTATAATGGATGGGGGCTAAATATATTCCAGCCTTGCACAAATTGTTCCTGGTCTTTCTTACTGGAGGACTGGAGCCAGCTCTGAGCTGACCTCTGCATGATGAGTGAAGGCTAGAAACCTTCCTTCCCTCCTCTGAGCCAGGGGTCTGGTCAGCCATGGGAATTTCTGCATATTGGTCTAGGCCGTTTCCAGAAAGCTAAAGGAGGAGAAGAGCTTGAACCAGAGGTTGCCAGTCTACATATTAGAATACCTGGGGAAGCTCTCAATCATTTCAAGCCCCAGTCACATTCCAGGTCAAGTAAGCCATAGTCTGCCCAATGGGACACAGGTACCAGAGTCAGAAGCTCCCTGGGTGATTTCAACGTGCAGACAAGTTTCAGAACCACTGGTTTAAATGCATGGTTTTTAGCAGGGGTAGATTTTGCCCCCCTAGGGCACATTTGGTAATTTTATCAAAAAGTGGTTGATGTCTTAGGTTGTCACAAGAGGGATGGTGCTACTGACATCTAGTGGGAAGAGGCCAGGGATGCTGCTAACCATCTGCACATCAAAGAACTATCTATCTGGCGCAAAATGTCACCTGTGGACAGGTTGAGAAACCTGGGTTAGGTGCTTGCTCTTCAGAGCTTGTTAGAAATGCAGAATCTGAGGCTCTTGCCCCAGATCTACTATATCCAAATCTACCTATTTAACAAGATTTCTGGATCCAAATCTGCGTATATTTATCAAGGTCTACTAGATCCAAATCTGCATATTTAACAAGATCTCCTCACCAGGAAATTTGTGTGCACATTACATTTTAGAAGCATCTGTTTAAATTGTTTTAAACTATTTTGTATAAGGGGAGGTTTCGACCACTAGGCTGGATTTATCCTACAGAACAACCATTTCTTATACCCAAAATTCCCCCCACAACTCCTCAGGCTTGTGGACAGAAACAGCCTCAGACTTTGGAATCAGACCAATCATGTATGGATCCCAGCTGTGAATAGCGTCATTTTAAATAATGTAGCCTTGCTGGGTCTCAGTTGTCTAATCTGAGGCAATGATATAAAGATGAGATAAATTATGCAGAATCAGAGATGGTATCTGAGCAGCCTGAGTTGGCATCTAAGTTCCATCGATTGGTTTTTGACCTTGAGAGATTTATTTTCTTTCTTTTAACCTCACTTTTTCCTCATCTGTTAAAAACATTGTATGATCACACCTGGTTAGGGAAAGGAGAATCCAGGTGATGTATTTTAAGGAGATAATCTGAAGCAGGCGCTCACATGCAGTCATTTACTTGCTTCCTGAAATAAGACAGAAGCTCCACACGTGGGATAGTTTTTACATCAAATTGCACACCAAAGCACTATAAATCCCTCCCTGTATCAACCTGGCAGGGCATATGTTCACAGTCATAGACTCCCCTACATCCATTCTGGGATTAGTGCTCAAGGATGATGTTGGCATCTGCTGTTTTGTCTTATTGCTTTTGTTGGACTGCAACTTGAGGGTTGGTGGTGAGCCTCACCTTCCCCTGCGATGCTATTGCAATCCCATTTGCTGTCACAGGTGTGTACCAAGAGTCCTTATCAAAGGTTTTCTGCTAGTGATTCAGAATTCAAAGCTCCGCAATTAATACAAGGAGGAACTGGGACTCAAACTTGGTCCCTTGGATCTCAAAACCACCTGGCTTTGTGTTATGACATCATCTCTCTCCATAGCAGGTGTCTCTGCCCTGTTCCCTCCCACACAAACACATATTATACATACATATACACAAACACACACAGAGAATGCAGCAATCACTCAACAAATAACTACCTGAAGAGGGACTTTCTATAAGAACATGAGTCTTCATCTTTTCTTCTCAACTGGTTAGTAAAATGTCTCAAAGCAAGGGCCATATCTCTTTCTTGTTTCTTGTTCCTCGGAGCCCTTACTACATGACTGAGCGCACAGCAAAAACTCAATAAATCTCTGTGATCCAATTGATTGATGTGTCAATTGATAGGTTAGGTCTTGTATGGCTATAGTATATGCAACATAAGCATAAAGGATGCACATCACAATCACATAACCTCCCAACCTGTCTCCCAAAAATTTCTGTAACTTCCTAAAGATCTTGCTACATTCAGAATAGATTTGCTCACCTACACACACACACACACACACACACACACATTCCCAGGAAGCAAAATCAAAATGTGTGTGTGTGTGTGTGTGTGTGTGTGTGTGTGTGTGTGTCACTGGGGATTGAACCCAGGGGCATTCTACCTCTGAGCTACACCCCCAGCCCTATTTTATTTTTTATTTGGAAACAGAGTCTCACCAATTTGCTGAGAACCTCACTACATTGCTGTGGCTGGCCTTGAACCTGCAATCCTCCTGTCTCATCTTTCCAAGTACTAGGATAACAGGCATGTGCCACCATACCTGGCACAAAGAAGAAACCTTTAAAAGTGAAAATGACCAGGTGGGGAAGGAGAGGCATCGATGTCATCTCATATCTGCAAGCTATCTTGCATTCTGTTGCTATGCACAGGAAGCCCAAGAGCACATTTTGGAACCATAATCAGGCTGAGACTGGAGAAGTGAAGAAGGAAGATGAAGAACATCTAGAAAGAATGGGGCAATAGGCATAGCCTCTGGAGGAGAGGACAGTGTGGAGAGTTATTGTTTTCCTGCCACATTTGCAACAGGACATCCACCCACTCAGACAAGCAGACAGGCAAACATCTGGATCCGGGAACCACTGGAAACAAAATCAACTGACAGGAACATAAGAGTCACCCCAGATGAGCTAACACAAGTCTAGTGATTCTGGGAAGCCTACAATGCCACTGGGTCCAAGTGACCTGACTTTAACCCAGACCCATGGAGCAGGAGTGTAGACAGCTTCCAGTTCCAAGGACAAAGCATGGGTGGCAGCCACTGGCATTGAGCATGGGGATTTTCCATTCTACTTCTTGCCACAAAGCAACTAAGGACCATGAATGCTTTCCTTGAACCTGGGCAGCCAGTTTCTAATAAGAGTCCATGAGGTCAATGAAATGGCCTCTACATCAGGCTGGGCCTGTGGCTGGGCAGAGAGAAGAAATTCTCAATCACTTCGTGGAATAAAGGTCTTCTGAACCTTCAAAGGTGTTGGATCTGTCCAAATTCCTCACCTATCTTGAACATTAGAGAACAGAAGTGAAAACCCCTAGACCTCAAGTATGGTGAAAACCAGCCAGAGAGCCAAGTGAGGAGCCAAAGGAGATCAAGGTGAGAAAATAAAGCACAAAGAAACCCAAGCCCAAGACATAGGAGCAGTGCAGAATTCTGGACTTGAAAGACAGGTGAGAAACAGGGTTGAGAGTAAGAGAAAGGCATATCTGGAGAACTTGCTCCAAAGAGAGGAGTTTCTTCTTTTCTGATCTGGTGTTTATGTGCACTCATAGAAAAAAGAAAAGAAAAAAAGCCTATTCATGATATCCAAACAGGAAAAGGAACCCAGATATGTTTCTAGGAGGTCTGGTGATAGTATCTTTCTTCTAAGGTGAAAAAAATCTGAGATCCCATTTCTCATCCTTCTAAGAACTAAGATTCAGACCAATCTGTATTCTTTTTTCTTCAGAATGCCTTTAAGATAACACTGGGAAGGAGAGACCCAACTCCAGTACTGTGGGAAACTGCTCAGAGTATTCCTTTTAAGAAAAAAAAGACTCCATTTAAACAGGTAATAGTGTGAGCATGGTGGTATATTACTTGGGAAGCTGTACTACTTGGGAAGCTGAGACAGGAGGATCGCAGATTCAAGGCCAGCCTCGGCAACCTACAAGAACCCTATTTCAAATCTTAAAAAAAAAAATAAAAAGGAGTGAGGGTATAGTTCAGGGGTCACCTGAGCTCAATCCCCAGGCAGGGGTTGGGGGAAGAAGAGAAAGAGAGAGAGAGAGAGAGAGAGAGAGAGAGAGAGAGAGAGAGAGAAAAGATTTTATAGTTACTGGTGATGTGAAACAGAAATTATAAGGTATTTGGATTATCACTAATGCAGGGAAATTTATATATCTTAAACACACACACACACACACACACACACACACACACACACACATCACCTGTTCCCCAAAATAAAGCTGGCTTGTAATAAAGCTATATAATGCAGTAGTTCTTCTTTAATAATATAAGTATTCCCTTCTGTCACTATTAAAACTTTAAAAAGAGATTTTTGTCAAGCCTGATAAGAAGGAAATGTGGACATTCAGTTATAAGAGAGAAAGGGAACAGATTTTTGACCACCTATCACTGGTACAAATACTGTCTCAGGTACTCTACATATGTTATCTCACTGACCCCTCATAACAGCCCAATGAGATAGTGATGTTAGTTGTTATCTCTTACTTACTGATAACAAAATCAAGATGCAGAGAGGTGGAATAATGTTCTCAAAATCTCTCAAATAGTGAGTCAGGGATTTCATCAAACATTTGCAATCTGATACTGACTTCTGTTCACTCCCCCCACCAAACACACCACCACCCCAACACCGACCCATCCTGTAGGAATAACGCATCGCCCCTACACATCCTTCTACAGACAGACAGGTCTTCAATCAATTTGCCAAAAGATCAGTTAACATCGTCCCTTCTATAACCAGCTCTTGACTTCTGAAAGGGAAAAGAAAATACAGTGTCCTCTCAGAACACATTGACATTCATCCCCAGTCCCCTCCTTCTTTTCCATTCTAGCGGTACATAAATTACCAGCTCTGTTGTCAAATGCTGCATGTAATTGTGTTTAGCATAACATCCCAGAGGAAAAGAAAAGCCATTCACTCTGAGATGGGCCAAGACAGGCCAGGGTACGCCGCAATGAAGGTTGAAGCCTGGTGTCCACCCTCTCTCTTCCAGCCTCCCCCAAAGCCTGGCAAGCTCAGGCAGGGCTGAGGCCTGTCAGCTCCACAAAGAAGAGTAGCAGAAATCAGAATGGAAAGGGGGAGCCATTACAGTGAAGAAACAGTCAGTCTTTTGTCAAACCATGCAAACCTAGGCAAGAAAAAAAATATTTCCACCTACTCTTTGATTACCAAAGGATAGATCCTTTCCAGGCCTGCTTCAGTAAGTCAGTAGAAATAAACAAACAGTATTTGGAAATTTGCTGTGAGCCAGATATTGTGATAATGATCTCATTTAATTTCTGTTGCAGCCATGGGGTAAGTAAAAGCCTAAAGTCAGGGCTGCTACATGACTCACCTAGGGTGTCATAGCTGGCAAGTAGAGAACTGAAGATTTTTCTTCTGGAATCCCCTTTTAGAGCTATGATGTTTTCCCACGCAGCCCTCATCCCTCCAGGTATTTGCCTCATATCTATTCCCTCAGAAATTTGCTCCAGCCAATTGGCCCAGCTGGAAAGCAACAAACAGGTAATCCTTGGGAATTGTCTGCAAATTGATATAGATTTCTTAAAAAAAAAATGCTATCATGGCCATTTAAAATTATGTGCCTACAGATGAATGGTTTTAAGAAAAAAAAATTTGAAACCTATAGCCAGGCATAATGACACATATCTGTAGTCCCAACTATTTGAGAGGCTGAGGCAGGAGGGTCACTTGAGTCCACGAGTTCAAAGCCAGCCTAGACAACATAGTGAGACCCCCTCTCAAAAAGAAACAGAAAGAAGTAGAAAATAAAACTCTTGCTTAATTCTCTCACCTGTAAGAACTTCTGGTAAATCACTCTAGCACAGATAAAGAACTCAGCCTTATGTACTTACCATCTCTATCTTTCAGTTCTGTCATTCTGAGCATGTAGCTTCAATATTCAAAGTCACCTCATGGTTCAATGGCTGTTGGAGCACTTGTCATCACCTCTGAATGCCAGGTAGTAGGAAGAAGGAAGAAGAAAAGGACAAATTGGCTATCTCTTTCCAAAGGAGCTTTTCTAGATTTTCTACCCAACAACTTCAGGTCACAATGTGACCAAAAATACTAACATGCTTACAGCTACCTGCAAACATGTCTAAAAATACTAATATGCTCACAGCTAGCTGCAAGGGAGCCTGGAAAATATTTTCTTTACTGGATACATTGTCACCTTGACTTATGCCTGAATCTCTTTTCCTATGAGAAAAAGACAAAACAAACATGATGGCTAGAAAACAGCTATTTCTGACATTATCACCACCACCTACTCACACTACCATCATCAACACTCTTTACTGAGGAATTTCTATGTTACACAATAACTTGAGGAAATGGGCCTTTTTCCTCATTTCTTAGGTAGAGACCTATAAAACAAGGGACTCATGAGGGCTAAGAAACTTAAGGAAGGTCACAGAATTGAGACATGAACCTGGAAAGTAGATTTATTATTAATAATATTTGTCCTGATGTCAAACTCTGAAGTTTCCATTTAGTCTAAGTGCCTAATATGATGTTAATTTCTTTTAACTTGAATGCAATTGTTCACCCCGACATCATATCATTAATCACTCTGACTCCAAAGCCCAGGATTCTAACCATTGCACTATACTACCACTTTAGGACACTTTAACCCTTCCTTGGAAATTCAGTTCACTGAACAATGGTATAGAAATTGCAGAATGAGGGAAACCCTTAAATTAACTATGGAAGGAACTATCTGGTAAACATGAGCATGAATAAACTATAGCACTCTTGGAAACCTCATACTATAAGGGAAACATTATCCCCTTTTACTGAGAAGGACACCAGAAACAAGTAAGTCTGTCTCTCTCTCTCTCTCTCTCTCTCTCTCTCTCTCTCTCTCTCTCTCTTTCTCTCTCTCTCACACACACACACACTCTTTATCCCCCTTTCTCAATCAAGTGGCAAGTAGCATTCTACTGAACACCTAGTTTTTCCTTTCTTTTATTTGCTGTATTTGTAGCTGCAGATTCATTTCTCTCCTTATTTCAGTGGGTTCTAAAACATTATTCATAGTTATTTTACTAAGGAATTCTTTTTCATGACTACTTTAAAAGAGAGGTTGATCTAGTTATAACCTCACTCCTTAGATCTATGAATCCTCCAGCCTAATTCTCAAATGAGGCAACAAGGTCACCAGCCAAGAAAAATACAGCTTTCTAGCTGCTACAAAGAGAAGTGAACATTCTTTTAGACTCATAAGCAAAATGTCAAACCATGGAAAGTCTTAGCCATAGTTTATATGGCATAGCCAAGATGACCCCAAAGCTGCATAATACAGTTACCTTAAATGCTCTACATTAGCATTATGTTAATGCATCATGCCAATACCAACAGTAAATGTACTTGCAGATGCCATATGTAGAACTTGACCTAACAAATCATTTTCAACATTTCTGGGCACCTGTTCTTGACCTAACAATTGTTGGTGTGTTGTGTTTTTTTTGTTGTTGTTTTTTTTTTTTTTTTTTTTTTTTTAACTGAGGAATCAGGAGCCAGAAAGTCCAGGACCCTACCTTCAACTAACTCATAGGCTAGTGGGTAAGCCAGACACATGAGTTCATAATTCCAGACTATAGACTTAAGTGCTTACAAAACTCAGAAGAGGATCTTCAGATTTCTCTAGGCCTATCAGAGGGGACTGTCTGGAAGAGATGGCACTGAAGGGTGGCCTTGAATACTGAGATCATGCAGAGGTAGTGAGCCTCCTAATAGAGAATCCCAAATCTTATTCTTGAGACTATAATGGCTTTGCCTTGGCCCAGAATCAGATCCATCTCCACATGTGTTGACTTCTATTGGAGATTTCTTGGGAAGATTGACAACACTTAAATCACACACTAGAGAGAAAGCAATTTTTAAAACCCTAGCAGATACTTCTTTTCCTTGCACAAGATTTTTTCCCTCTTCTCCTAAACCATTAAAATCTCCTCTAGGCCCCAAAATCATCAGCTCTTAAATACAGCCTAAATGTCCAACTCAGCAAAAATGAGAGTACAGCAATATGGGACATGATCAAAGTTCCAGCTCTCATTATCATTTGGCAATCATCGACAGATGAGAATATCTTTGTGGGAGCCTAGAGTCTAGCTGAGAGATTTCAGCACCAAAGTGAAGAGGAAAAAAATCCTAAGGTGTATGAAACAGAAACCGTAAGAAGTTTCACCCTACCCCTAAGGCAACATTACTCTGTGCAGAGATAGCTGCAATTTCTCCCAAGAGAGTGCCTGCATTCCTCATCTGGTGGGATACCCCAGGAGGCCCACTTCTGTCTTGCCTCACCTAGGACAATGAGGAGATTAACACAGGTGAATCATCTGGGGACAGGAAATATAAGGGCAAAGAAGCAGAAATGCACAGAAATAGGTACATAGTTCTCAACAGCAAGCCATGGTTCTTCTTAACCAACTCACTAACTCCCCCAAGACTTCTGCCGATAAACCCACAGGACAAATTGCTGTCTGAAGCCAACTGATGTACACCTCCAGAAATTGACAAACTTGCACCATATACAGAGTCCTGCACATCCCTGTGCATGAAGTACATGTACTCCAACAGACAGTGCATGGGAATTATTGACGCTAATTTGACTCTCTTACTTTAGGAGATGGTGCACAACACTGAACTCTTCAAGTCCTTCTCCAGGGAAAAAACAGGAATATCTCATCACCTGTCCTGATTTTGTGGGATTGAAACAAAGGTTATAATACTAAGACTTTTATCTAAAGGAAAAAAGAAAAATGGAGCAAATGCAGTCAAAGAAAATGTTTGAGTGACCCACAGAATATCTGTATCCAGCTAGGCTTACTAATAAAGGATTTTCTTTCCCAAAGCTAGTCAGTAAAGACTAGAAGAAGTAACTGATTTTCAGATGTAATTATAGCAAAGCAAAGCTTCCAGGAACACAAAGAATCAAGAAAATATTTCACAAACAAATGAACAAAATAAAGCTCCAGTGGTTGACCATAAAGAAATGTAGATCAAAGAATTGCCTAAGCCAGTCATGGTGTAACATGCTTGTAATGCCGGGACTTAGGAGACTGAGACAGGAAGATCACAGGTTCAAGGCCAGCCTCAGCAACTTAGCAAGACCCTGTTTCAAAAATAAAAAATAAAAAGGGCTACAGATGTAGATCAGAGGTAGAAATCCCTGGGTTCAATCCCTGGTGCCAAAAAGAAGTAAAAATTACCTGAAAAAATAATTTATAATTGTCTTGAAAAAACTCAGTGAGCACGAGGGAACACAGATAGACCTTTCAAATAAAAAAAAAGCAGCACATGAACAAAACTAGAAGTTCAACAAATAAAGATGCACCAAAAAACTGAAACAAACAAACAAACAAAAAACAGACAAATGCAATGTCTGAACTGAAAAAAGTCAATAGAGGGCTTCAACAGCAGACTCAGTCAAGCAGAAGAGTCAGTGAATGAGAAGACAGATCATTTGAAAGTATCCAGTTCAAGGAAAAAAAAAACAGAATAAAAAAGTGAAGAGAGTCCATAGTACTTATGGGCCACCATCAAGCAAACCAATTTATGCAATATGTAAGTCTGAGAATAAGTAAAGAAAAAGAAAAAGGCAAGAAAATTATTTATATATTTATTTTTGGTACTGGGGGCTGCACCCAGGGCTCTTTTACCTTTGCACTATACCTCTAGCCCATTCTTTTTTTTTTTTTTTGAAATAGGGTCTCACTAGGTTGCTGAGAGTCTCACAAGTTGTATAGACTGGTCTTGAAGCTGTGAATCTCCCGTCTCAGCCTCCCAAGTACTAAGATAGATGTGCGCCACCACACCTGGCTAGAGAACTTATTTATTAATTTTTATTGGTGCATTGTAAGTAAAATTAATACTGAGATTTGTAGTAACATGTTTAAATATGCAAAAAGCATAATTTGGTCTGTTTCCTGCCCCATACCTTTCTGTCCCCTCCTTCCTCCTACAATCACCTTCTATTACTCTACTAGTCTATTCTATTTTCATGAAGTCTTTTATCTCAGAAAGCTTACTTTTAAAAATGATGACAGGATTTCCCAAATTAAGAAAAGGAAATGAATAACCACATCCTGGAGCCCAAAGAACTGTAAATAGAGCATAAAGAAGATTTCACCAAGAAATATTATAATCAAAGTGTCAAAAGTTAAAAATAAAGAGTAAACTTTGAAACCAGCAATGTGAAATTGATTCCTCTGATACAAGGGGGATCTCCATAAAACTATCAGTAGATTCTTAGCAGAAACTTTGCAAACCAGGAGAGAATAGAATGATGTATTCAAAGTGCTGAGAGAAAAAAATAGCAATAAACCTGCCAACCAAGAATATTATCCTAGCTAAAACTGTCCTTTAAAAATGAATGTCTAAATGTCTTTACCAGACAAACAAAAGCTAAGAAAGTTCATCATCATTAGATCTACCTTACAAGAAATACTAAAGGGATCTCCTCTATTCAAAATGAAAGGATGCTGATTAGCAATGTGAAAATTCATGCTGGTATAAAACTCACTGGAAAAAGTAAGTATATCGTAAAATTCAGAATATTCCGACTGTAATGCTAGTCTGTAAATCACTTTAAATATACTACTAAATTAAAAAATAGTGTAATGTTCAAAGTATGAATACAATAATTTTTTTTTTTTTTTTTTTTTTTTTTTTTTGCGGTACTGGGGAGTGAACTCAGGGGCATTCTACCTCCGAGCTATACCCCCAGCCCTATTTTTTATTCTTTATTTTGAAACCAAGTCTCACTTGCGGAGTTCTCACTAGGTAGCTGAGGCTGGCCGCGAACCGGGATCCTCTGGTCTCAGCTTCCCGAATGCTGGGATTACAAGCATGTGCCACCACACCCGGCTGAATACAATAATTTTTAAAGGATAAGATATATCAAAAATATAAATTGTGATATCAGTAACAATGGGGGGTATAAAAGTAAAGAGCTGTATGCAATTGATATTAAGTTGCTATTGGCTTAAAACAGACTGTATCATATGATCCTCATGGCAAGAAAACAAGCAAACAAAACTGAAGTACATACAGGAAAAAGGAAGGAGTCAAAGCCTATCAACACACACACACACACACACACACACACACACACACACCACCATCATCATCATCATCATCATCATCATCATCTCCCAAAAGAAAACAGCAAGAGAAAAGAAAGGAACAAAGGAACTGCCCAACACTCAAAAAAAAAAAATTAATAAAAATGGCAAGAGTAAATCCTTACCTATCAATAATTGTTTGAAATGTAAATGAATTCAGTTAGACAGCCAAAAGACAATGATTAAATGCATTTTAAAAGCAAGTTTCAATTATATGCTGCCTCTGAGAGAGTCACTTTAGCTTTAAGAACACACATAGGCCTAAAACGAAGGGCTGGGAAAGGAGACTCCATGCAAATGAGAACCCAAATACAGCAGGGACGGGAGGAGGGGGGGCATGCTTATAGCGGACAAAATAGGCTGATATAAGTTTAAAAAACTGATGAGACAAAAAAAAAAAAAACACCATTATATGAATTTAAATGATTCAATTCATCAAGAGGTGGATATGACAAATATAAATATATATGCATCCCAAATTGAAGTGCCTAAATATATAAAGCAAATATTAACAGAACAGAAATAAGAAATAAAATAATAGCATGAGACTTAAATGCCCCACATTCAACAGGAATAAATCATCCAGACAGAAAATCAATAAGGAAACAATCACTTGAACAACATTATAGACCAAATGCACCTAACAGACACATACACAACAACCAAGCAGCAGCAGAATATACATTCTTTTCAAGAACACATAGAACATTCTCCTGAATAGATCATATGTTAGGCCACAAAACCCGTCTTAACAAATTTAAGAAGATTGAAATCAAATCAAGAATCTTTCCCAACCACAATAGTAGGAAACTAGAAATCAATAAGAGGAACAAAATTGGAAAATTCAAAAATATGTGGGAACTGAGCCACATACTCCTAAGAAACCAATGGGTCAAAATAGAAATCACAAGAGAAATCAAAACATATTTTGAGACAAAAAATTGAAACACAACATATCAAAATGTATGGTTGTAGCAAGAGCAGTGCCAAGAGGAAGTATTAAGAGTCATAAATGCCTAGATTAGAAAAAAGGGAAGATTTCAAATAACCTAATTTGAACAAAAGAAAAGGACAAATTAAACTCAAAATTCATAGAAGGAAGTAAATAATGATGACTAGAACAGAAATAAATAAAATAGGTACTGGGAAAATAAAGGAAAAGATCAACAAAACTACGTGATTTTTTAAAAGCTAAACAATAGCAACATGCTTGGTTAGACTGAGAATGAAAGAAAATAATCTAGTACATAAAATTATAAATGGAAGAGTATACATCATAACTGATATCACAAAAATACAAAGGATCATAATAGACTAGTTGAAAAATTATATACCAGCAAATTGGATAAACTGGAAGAAGTAAATTCCTAGAAAGATATAACCTACCAAGACTGAAACATGAAGAAATACAAAATCTGAACAGACCTACAACGACTAAAAAAATTGAATCAGTAATGAGAAATCTTCCCACAAAGAAAAACTCATGACCTATGGCTTCCCTGGTGGTTTCTACCAAACATTTACAGAAGAATAAACTGATCCTTTTCAAACTCTTCCCAAAATTTAAAGAGGATGGAATACCGCAAAACTCATTCTATGACCACAGCATTATTTGATACTGAAGCCAAACTAAGGCACTACAAGAAAAGAAACTTAAGATCCAATATCCCAAATGAATATAGATGCAAAATACTTTTATAAAATAGTATATAACTGAATCTAATAGCACAATAAAAGGATTATACACCATAACCAAATGGTATTTATCAGTGGTAGTCAAGGGTGGTTCAACATTCAGAAATCTGTAAATGTGATATACAACATTAATAGAATAAACATAAAACTAATATATTTATGTCAATACATATAAAGTATTTAACAAAACTCAACATTATTTCATGATGAAACCTGTATATAGAGGAAAAATATTTCAACATAATCAAGATTGTCTGCTACCAGCCCACAGCTAATATGTTTAATAGTGAAAAGCTAAAAATTTTTCCTTTAAGAGCCAGAATAAGATAAAGATACTCACTCCTCCCATTTCTATTCAACATAATACCAGTAGATCTAGCCATATTAATTAAACAAGAAAGAGAAAGCAAAATTACATCCAAATTTGAAAGGAGGCAATTAAATTATTTCTATTTATGGATAACATGATCACCTAAAACACAAACAAAAATGGCTAGAACTTTAAAAAAAATGAGTTCTGAAAAGTTGCAGGGTTCAAAAACCAACATACAAAAATCAGTAACATTTCTCTACACTAATAATGAAATATCTTTTAAAAATCCCATTTACAATAGCACAAAAATACATGAGAAAAATAATTTAAACAAAGCTATTGTTATAGTTTGGATCTCATGCCCCCCAAGAGCCATGTGTTAAAGCTTGGTCACTAACCTGTGATGTTACTGGGATGTGGTGGAACCTTCTGGCGGTATGAAAGAGTGAAAGGAAGCTAAGTCATTGGAGCCATACCCTTAAAGGGGATTTGAGGACCCAGCCTACACATTTTCTCCTCTCTCTCTCTCTCTCTCTCTCTCTCTCTCTCTCTCTCTCTCTCTCTCTCTCTCTCCCATTCCCCCTCTGTGTCTCTGCTTTCCAGTTGTCATAAGGTAAATAAACTCACCTCTGCCACACACACCCTGCCATGATGTTCTACCTCGTCAGAGGCTCAATAACAAGAGCCAACCAACCCTGTGCTCAAACCTGTGAAACTGTGAGCCAAAATACACTTTTCCTCCTTTTAAGTTGATGATCTCTGGTATTTTGCTACAGTGATGGAAAGCTAACATAAAAGTGAAAAATTTGTATGCTAAAACTTATAAAACATCAATAAAAGTAATCAAAGACACAAATAAATGGAAAGATCCCCTGTATTCATGGATTGGAATAGTTAATATTGTTAAATGTTCATACCACCCAAAGCAATCTTCAGGTTCAATGCAATCCTTATCAAAATAATATCACTTTTCACAGAAATAGAAAAAAAATCCTAATTTTTTTATGGAAACACCAAATATCCCAAGTAGCCAAACCAAATGTGATCATAGAGAACAGAGCCAGAGGCATCATGCTGTTCCCTTCATGGTGGTCAAGAAGCAAAGAGAGAGAAGAAAGGACCAGAGTCTTAATACCCCTTTCAGGGCACACCCCCAGCGACCTAACATCTTCCCACTGGTTTTATATGCATGTGATCCTGCCATGATTTCTGCCTCAACACAAGACCGAAAGCAACAGACCAGCTGACCGTGGACTAAAACCTCCAAAACTGTGAGCCAAAATCAATCTTTCTTCTTTTTAAGCTGGCAATCTCAAATGTTTTGTTACAGTAGCAGAAAGCTGACAAACACAGCATGCATATGATAGACTTAGGAACAACAAACTTTCTCTACATTCAAAAATAAGAAGAAAAAAATGTATGTACCATGGATATACTCCTTAAAGGAGAACACTTTTTTTTTTTTACATACACACAGCACTCATTGCGCTCTCCCCCAATTCTCACCCTATTTCCTCCTTCTCCCCTCCTTCCTGTGCTCAGCACAGTGATTGACTTGGATAAGTTTGTGTATGTACATCATGTCCATTGAGATGTTTCCCTCTTCCCCCCTCCAATCTCCCTCAGTTATGTCACCTTTTTCACTTATCTAAGGTTTCTCTTCCTTTGTCTGGAGTCCCTCCTATGCCTCATTTTCTCCCTAGCTTCTGCACATTAGAGAGAACATCCAACTTTTCACTTTTTGTGATTGACTAATCTCACTTAGCATAATGAGAACACTTTATATCTTTAAAGAAAATGAGGATGTGATATCCATGCCTTACTGAATTATAAAATACTCCCTTTCACTCCTCTGATAGTTTGGAATTGGAATGTCCTCCAAAAGCTCGTTGGTTAAAAACTCAGTCCCCAGCTAGTGGTGCTATTGAAAGGTAAAAGAAACTTCAGAGATAGAGCCAAGTTGGATGAGACAGGTCACTGAAGGCATATTTTTGAATAATATATCTAATCTCTAGTCCCTTCCTCTCTTTCTCTCTGCTTCCTGGCCTTCATTAGATGAGCAGCTGTGCTCCACCATGTGCTCCCCTCCATAAACAATGGAGCCAACTGTGAGCCAAAATATACTTTTCCTCCCTTAAGTTGATTTTCTCTGGTATTTTGTCACAGCAAAGGAAAGTTGATTAACACAGCTCCTCTTTGTTGTAGTGTATTGACTCACAAATTCCATCAGAACTTTTTTTATTAGCCCTACATCTTCCTTACATTGTATTTAAAAACAAAAAGCACACATCAAGTTGATATGTTTATCAGCACACATCAGATTGATGTTTCTCTCCTGTTGTACTTACATGACAAAAGTGACAAGCTCTGGTTTATCCACAGGTTTGTGTTTAATTCACAGACTGAGGTGTCATTGTGATATCTTCCCACCAGAGAACATGATGTGGGTATTAGTAGATGTCATCACACAAAAAAAAATGAAAAAAAAATAAAGATTACTATTATTTAGCCCTTGTTAGCTTGAAAGCATAATTATGTGTTGTATGTTTTTCAGAAGCAAGGGTCGTGCCTGTCAGAACACCTATTGGTTTGCAATCTCCTCATCACCATCAGTCCAAAGGAAAGCATCAATTTATTTGAATGGCCTTTGTCAATGTTGATCTGAGAACATGCTGCCTGAAACAATGGCTAGTATCAAATTAGTGATGACAATAATAGTTACTGTGCTTTCTATGCTAAGTGCAAGCACTTTGCAAACAGTGTGTTATTTAATTCTTACAACTCTGAATATGCCCCCTATTTCATTAATGAGGAGTCAAAGTAGATAAAGGTTAAATAACCTGCCTAAGTCTCAGGCCATGCTGATTGTGGAAGAACGTAATGAAGGATGTACTCAGTAGAAATGTTACCACCATAAGGGAAAGCCCTGATTGCAGATCATGACACCACCCCCCTGACAATAAAGCTATGCTCTGTAAAGCCAGTTCTATGAGAAGAATAGTACAGCATCCTTGTCAATACAACCTTTTCTATATAAACTGCTTCTGTAAGACACAATCCATGTGCATGGACGTAGCCAAGGCTCCTAGTTTTATTTTGTCTAAGGTGGTCCAGAACTTCCGTGTCATGGTTAATTTTATATGCCAACTTGACCGTGTCTGGGATTCCCAGATACCTAGTTAAGCATTATTTCTAGGCATGTCTGTATGTTTCCATAGAAGATTATCATTTGAATTAGTGGACAGGAAAAAGCAAATGCCTTAGTGTGTGGGTGGGCCTTATCCAATCAATTGAAGGCCTGAAAAGAGTGAAAAGGAAAAGGAAGGGAGAATTCTTTCTCCTTGCCTAACTGCTTGAGGGAGAAAGTTGGTCTCCTGTGCTTGGACTGGGCTTTACACCACCAGCTCTTCTGACCCTCAGACCTTCAGATTCAATGGAAGCAACAATCTCGCCAGCTCTCCTGGGGCTCCTGCTCTCATACAGTGGTCCTAGGATCTCGTGGCCTCCATAATTATGTCTTCTTTCTCTGTTTTTCTCTGGAGAACCCTGACTAATACATCCTGGTTCCAGATTGTTGGTCCATGAATGACCCAAGAGACACAATCCTCCTTCAGGGAATTTCATTCTGAGGTTAAAAGAATTCAGTCTGGTGCTATCTATTGAAAAGAGGAGATGAAAATTCAGGGGCTGTGCTCTGACTTACCATGTTTCCACGGTGTGGCGTGGAGGCAAGTAAGGCCTGTCTGCAAAGAAAGAGAAGAGAGATAGCCTTGAGGAGAGAGGAAGGTGGAGAGGTCTAGAAAGCCAGTGGGCATCAGGTTCTGTTTCCCTGAGGGCCAGCTGCCTCTGTGTCTTATGTTCTCTGAAACCAACCAGTGTGCTTTTAACAAAAACTTTTTTTCATGCTAAAGGAGGGTCTTACAGACTCCTTTCCCCAGAACCAAAAGAACCGTAACCACTTGGGGAAATCTGATCAAAGCCATAGTGCCTCTTGGCATCTAATCTAGTCTAAGGAATGCAACAAGAACCCTAAGGAGGACTGAGGGCTGAAGAATGAACATACCCCTCAAGTCCCCCCTCTCCCTGTGCCAGTAATCCCTGCTTTCAACTTTCAGTCTGTGAGAAACAGAAAAATTATTCTAAACTAAAGTCTAAAGACTCAGCATTCTGTGTTCTTGGCTAAAGAATGTCTATATCCTGGAACTGCCAGCAATGAGGTCATGCTTTTGATGTGATAATTAAAGGCAGCCTGATAGAGCCAGAACCTCCACATGGGGCCATTCCACATGGTTGAAAGCCTAATAGTAAAATTCAATCTTAAGTGCTTCCTGGACTCCTCCTAAAACTGGGAGGGCTTCCAATGGCCTAGTCACTAGTTTCTCTCCTCCTCTACTCATGGATTAGGGCACACAGCCTAACAATACTCCCTAATAAATAGAGCGGTACTGTCCCCTCCTTATCCCTGAGTAGCAGGCCTCACTTCTTTGCCAGCCCATTGAATTTTTTAAACGAGCCAAACACACTCCTTCTAAAAAACCAGGGATCAACGAGCATGGTGGCACATGTCTGTAATCTCAGTATTGGGGAGGCTGAGAAAGGAGGATCTCAAGTTTGAGGCTAGCCTCAGCAACTCAATGAGGCCCCTAGCAACTTAGTGAGACTCTGTTTCAAAATAAAAAATAAAATAGGGCTGGAAGTATAGCTCAGAGGTAGAACACCCCTGGGTCCTATCACTAGTACCACAAAAAAGAAAAATAAGAAACCAGGAAGCGCTCTCTTCTCTTGATGTTATAAAACCTGCTTCCCACCAACCCTGGCTGTTTACCTTGTTTCCAAGTTCAACCATACTGTGGCCTTGTGTGGCATAGTATCTTCCTCTCCCAGCCTGTGAGCGTGTACATGAATAATAAACTACTTTGGATCTCATCTGTCCAGTGCTGGGTGTCACATGCTTGGCTAGCCCTAGGGTAGTTCCCCACTGGAGTAAATTGGAGGCAGTTCAAATACAGCAGCACTGAGATCTGCTGGGAGAGGTCTATATAGGTGACATGTGCCTATGCAGACAGAACTACAGCCCCCTAAGAGTAAAATGTCCTATATCCCCTGAGCCTTCTCAGTGAGGGAATCTTCCCCAGGGTCATTCGGGAACATGGGAAATTTTACTACAGAGCAACAGGGCCCAGCTGAACCTGCTCCCCAGTTAATACAGCACCTGCTGGGACCTTGTACAAACTGATTCATTGGGACTAAAGGGTTCTACAATCAAATGGTTTCTAGACCATTACCTCCAAGATAACCCATGCAAAAGAAATGAAACCAAGCTACACTGAGACTGATGGCAACTTCCAAACCTTGTTTATTCAACGTTTTTGTAAAAAGAATGCTTATTCAAATAAGAACTGCAAAATAGTTTTTATTCTAATTACTACTGTACACGTCTCTTCCTTTTCTCATCTCCCCAGCTCTGATGATTTTTTTAGATCCCTCTGGCTTTTGTGGCTTCTCATCTGTAAAATGGCAAGAGTAGTAGCACTGATTTACTTGAGTTTACAACACTGTGGAACACTTAGCTTCAACACATTCTTTTTTTTTAGTACTGGGCATTGAACTCAGGGGTATTCTACCTCCAAGCTATACCACCAGTCCTATTTTTTATTCTTTATTTTGAAACAGGGTCTCACTAAGTTACAGGGGGCCTCACTAAGTAGCTGAGGCTGGCCACAAATCCAGATCCTCCGGTCTCAGCCTCCCAAATGCTGGGATTACAAGCGTACACTACCACGACTGGCTGACACAAATGCTCTTAGTGAGCATTAGAAAAAACTTTAAATTAAAAAAAAATAGTGGAACCTTGAATGCTCCTGATATTTCCAAAGCATCAACTCAAACTTTCAGAGTTTCCATCAACTCAGGAAGACATGAATAACTCAGATGAATTAATCAGAGGACAAGGTGACATAATGCATGACTACAAGAGTTAAAATGTGCAGAAGTGACCATCTTCCCAAACAACACAAGGGGAAGAGAAAGAATAGCATGGGCTGGGCTTACCAACCAAGTGTTTGAGAAGAAGGACTCTATCTTGGCCTTAACAATGCATAAAATTGTTAGAAAAAAGAGAATGGTGTTACATATGAAACAAATTTCTAATAATTGCTCCCTAAGCACAGGCTGTGGTTCTAGGAAAGATTGTAACCAGCAAAACTGCATTTGGCAAAGCCCTGTTTAAAATGGTGATATAATTAATCAGATTTATCGATAACATACATTGAACATGTATTGATCTATCATCCCCTAGTTCAAGCCTTACCCCCTCCAGAAAGGTGGCCTTTCCTGAGAGTATCACTGCCTTCCCGACATTATCACTTCCATGTGACCCTTCCATTATCACTTCATAGTGAAACTTATCTGTGTCCCAAACTTGAATCTCAACCCACACCTTATCCACTTTGTCTCCCCGATATTTTTTGTAGATTATAAGCCCTGTTCTGTTCTAAGTCCACTCCATGTGTCCTACCTGGTCACTTCCCCACACCGCAGTCCTTTGTTTCTCTACAACCTCATACCTACCCCATGTGTTCATGGGGCTTGTGGTGTCTTTCTCCTTCCCTTTCTTCAGTAGCAAAATAAGTAACATATAGGAATCAAGCATGGTAGTGCATGCCTTTAATCTCAGTACTTGAGAATCTGAGACAGGAAATCGCAGATTTAAGACCAGCCTCAGCAACTTAATGAGACCCTGTTTCAAAATAAAAAATAAAGAGTTAGGGATATAGCTCAAATGTAGAATGGTCCTGAGTTCAATCCCCAATACCACACACACACACACACACACAAACTTACAAGGACTAGAAGACTAGAAGAATAAGATTAAAATATATGCATATATACAAGTGTGGTTGCTGGACCAGCAGCCTTGGCAAGAGTCGTTAGAAAATTCTCAGGCCCATGCAAGATCTCAGAAAGCCTAGCTATGGCTGACAGTCATCTATGCTTTAACAAGTGTTCTGTGTGATTGTGATGCACACTTGAGTTTGAGAACCATGGATTTGTGCACTGGAAAACAGAGGAGGACAGTGAGCTGTGTACCTGGACCGGAAGGTGGGGACAGCTCATGGAACAACAGGGCTTTTTGCCACTTACTGAGTTTGCTTTGGGGCATGTCATTTATCCTTTCTGTGATTCTTCATTTTTGTTTTTGTTTTTTGGCCCACAAAAGTAGTTAACAATAGTACAGACCTCACATGAGCTACCAGGCAAATAAAATGTAGTAATGTGTAAGGAAGGTCTTTATAATTGTTAAAATGCCATAGGAATATAAGGCCAGCAGGTAGCTTTTTAAAAACCAGCAACAACAGCAAGAGAACTGATTGATTGGCGGGTCCAGCACATTTTGAACAGCCCTCTGAGAACCTGAACAGCAGCTAGCATTAGCCCCATACCTCAACAGCCATTTGCCGTCCTTGCCAGCACGCATGCTCGCACACACAGGAGCCTCTTTTCTCTTTTGCCTGCAGCCTCCTGGGACTGAGCTCCTCCCAGAGAGGAAGTGACTTGTGCCTGATGTCCCCTCTGCGTTGTGACTACAGATGGTGATGATTTACAAAGGGCATGTTTTAAAGATGTCTGATTTGGCTGTTTCTTACAGGACTATCTTTTCAAATGCATCCATGAAAAAGGAAAGAGGAAGGAGAGGAAGAGAAATGAGAAGAGGACCGGATCAGTGCTTCATGACCTGCAGGCTTCCTCTTCTGGTCTCAGCTTGGCTTCTTCAGAGATTTGTTGGGGCCAGACAGAAATGGAGGGTAATTAGGTCACAGACAGAGCAAGCTCTACTCTCTTTGGTGGAGACTCGATTCAGATGCAGGAGAGCAGTTTGCTCCTGCCTCTTGCCTGTTTACAGAATAAAAGTGTGTAGCTCATCCAAGCAGCCCTGAGCCCTGCCGGGAATGGCTGTTGGTGGTCTCTGTGGGAGAAAGGGTCACAGCACATGAATATCAAAGACTTCTCCCTCCTCTGCAGGTGGATTGTCATGATGCAGCCTCATCTCCTGGAATCCCCATTGACTTTTGAAGCTGAGTGCTGTAGAGAAACTGATGAGCATAAAAAATATAATACAGCGCAGCCGTTATGGCTCCAGAACATCTCCCTGGCATTTTTAAGTATCTCACAAAGAAGGCCGATTTCCCTCATGACCTGCATCTATCATGGTACTAAGATTGTCTGGCAGAGAAATAGCACAAACAAGGAAAACTTCCTTGTTGTGGATTTCCTTTTATCAAGAAAATTATGACTGGGGGAAGTGATATTAGTTTACAAAGGGGGTAAAGTGTCTACCAATGACATATATTCTTCTACAAATTCAGACATGATGACTCCAAATTACTCCCAATTCTGAGATTCAAGCATCCTGGCAATTACCTTTGTGAGAAAATAGAAAAAGCCATCGTGTTCAGAAATACACAGTTACAATTCTAAGCACAAAATTCTGGGAGGGATTTTTACCTAATGACTAAGATTAGTCTCAGGTGGATAAGCCTTTCTTTCACCAAGTGGTGTGGCCTGGTTCACACACAGTCCAGAGGCACAAATTGAAATGGCATTACATGTTTAGCTCCCAGGTGAGACTAAAAGGAAGAAAGGGACACACAATTGTCACCCAAAAGAAGAAGGACAAACCATCATCTTTCTTGTGGCTCTAGACAAATTATGTACATTGAGTTAGAATTTGTAATAATATCAAGAAAGAAGGAAGGAGAGGGTGTGTTCCTGGCCTTGTCCCTCCATTCAGAGGCTTGGAAATATCAGTGGATCTTGCACCACAGCCAGAGAAGACCAAGAAATGGGAGAATAATCCTCAGAAGGAAGAATAGCTCACCCCCATGGTTTTATACCACAATTTCTCTCTTTCTTTCCTATTGGCAGTCTCTTAAGCCTGCAGCTATTGTTTTGCACATTCATATTTGTTCAGGTGCCAATTTAGCTCAAGGAACAAAATAAACCACAGCTCTCCACTATATATACTGTGAAAACTAGAAGGTTCACTTTGTCCAGAGGTCTTGCAGGCAGGGAATCCTAGATTTTCTTTGTATTTTATTTTCACTGTAAGAGGATCAGGCTGACACATTATCTCCAATTGGAAGGATTTTAGGAATCTGTGCATACTTACAGCAGCACAATGAGAAGCCATCGAAATTCAGTATGGTCAGTCTTGCCAAAATGAGACTGCAAATAAAGACAATGTTATGCTTCTCTGAGAACTCAGAGTGGATCCATAATAGGTATAAGAACAGCCAGTGATTTGTGATGCTCTTTAGCTTCTGTAAATATTCACAAGAGTCCTCTCTTTGGCCAGACCTATGCTCATTCCTCATATGAATAAAATGCAAGGTTTCCATTCAACAAATGCTACCCAACCCCCACAAGCAGACTTCAAGGTCAGTGTGACTAGGGAGCTAAGAAGAAAAGGACAACACCTAAACTCCATTTCTTTTTAAGATTTGGTGTTTTTATTACAAACCTATTATCATTCCCTTGACATCCATTAATAGAGTGGAATAGTAGATCTATGTCCAGAAAATGTTTATTGTTAGTTGCTCAGTGAAGCACTCAAAGCCTGCAACTGGGCAGCCTTTTCAGCCCATTGGGAGCATGTAATGAAGGATGCCTCCCTGCTGAGTTCACCTCAAGGTCTCTGTGTGGTAAACCCTTTCTCAAGGGCTGCCCACTCCATTTGTGGATTTTCTCTCTTGTCTTCTGTTGTAGGACTTTTATTCTCCTAACCCTCCTTGCATCCCCAGCACTGTAAGCTCCAGACACACAGACACACACACACACACACACACACACACACACACACACACACACATGCCTATGCATGTAGACACACATATGCATTTATACAGACACACACATACATGTACTTTACCCCCTACCTTTTCTTCCCGGTCCTTCAGCTGAATAGATCATCATTTCATTGTACCCATCATTTTCTTTTTTCTTTTTTTTTTTTTTTTTT
>PVLC010019309.1:0-22459 GCA_004027655.1 Graphiurus murinus | reverse complement strand
CAAACTTGAAATCCTCCTGTCTCAGCCTCCCAAGTACTAGTATTACAGGCATGTGTCACAACTATCAGCTTGGAAATACAACATCTCTATAGAGGAAATTGACCACATCTTCTGAAATATACTCTAATAATGTCATGAAGAAGAAGAAGAAGCTCATCAACACAGGACACACTTCCAAGCAGCTAGACTGAATAGTCCCTCTGAGTATGCTCTGTGTTGGTCCATATAGAAGCAGGGAAACAAATTGAAAGGGTACCACAAGATTTGCCTTAGAGATAATTTTGCCCTTTTGTAACAGGACTTAAACTCTTCACTTGGGCCTGCAGATGTCCAATAGATAACCAAAAGCAGAATTAAAGGCTTGGCCTCTCTGCCTCCATTTGCATCTGTCTCCTTTGCTCTGAGTCACCTTGGAATCCATGAACAACAGGTCTGATGCATAAACATCTTGTGATAAGTTGAAGCTACCCCTAGGCTATAGCAACTTTCTTATCACCAACAAATCCTCACCTGATGAGTCCTGAGATGGACTAGACCAAGCCTGATCAAAATCACTTGCTTTGGCAGCTGTGCAAACCCTCTGATTAGGCAAACCCACAGCCCTTGCCTTCATTCATTTTCCTATAAAATCTCAAAATCATTGTCAACCCCTCAAAGACAGGGCTATAGATATGGGTCACCTTCATGTTCCCAGTGCAGCTACACTGATAAAAGCTCCTTGCCTGCTTCTCATCATTACTATTTCCATTGGTTTTGGGAGTGAGTAGCCAGACCTGATTCGTTAGACCTCCAGAGTCACAACTCTGTCCTAGGACTCTGGTAACACTTTTGCTCATCTATATTTTCAAAGTTTCCTTGTGTAAAAATACATATCTAGGACTATATCTATCTGTCATCCATTATCTATGTATTTATTTAATTACTCATATTATTTTTCACTTGCAGAACCCTTGGAATTGAAATAGATTCATTTATAGTAGACCCAAGGCTAGGAATTACTCTATAACATCTATGACGGGTTAGGATAGGTAATAATAACACCATATACTTATGTAGCATTTGATACTCTTCAAAGAGCTAACTTCAATATCCATTGACCCATTCAACTTGATATCTCTCTAATGGATTAGGAAGCTGAGCTTTAGATAACTGTTAAGCAACTTCTGCAAGGTCTTATAGAATAAATCATGGTCTAATGCCTGGTCCAGCACTAATTTCTAGAATGTCAAATACATAAGGGTAGGACTATTTTTCTGTCTTTTTCACTTGTGTATCTCTGGCAATTCGAGTAGTTCTTGGAGTATAATAGTTGATCAGTCAATTTCCATTGAACAAATGTATAATTATAGTGCAATGAAAGCAAGCTCCTCTTGAGAAGTATTTTCTGCCACTGGGAACATTTTTGTTCAAGCTACGATTTTGTGCTCTGTAAAAGGCAAGCAGGGTTGCTGAGGAAGTCCTGCTAGTTTTCCTCCCAGTTTCTATCATTTTATTGCTTGGTCCTCATGCACAGGTAAGAGATAATTCCTAGGGCTGGCCCATTACATCATATACAAGGCAGCTTCTATGTGGTTTGCTTGAAGGTAGTACTGGAAAGGGTTCCTTGTCCAAAAATAGTGCCACACAGCAAAATGATCCAATGGCAAAGGGAGGGCAGAAGCTGTGAATCTGTGGGATTATCACCCAAAGAAGGATTTGGTTCTGGGACAAGGAACAGGATATATCAAGAAATTCAGAGAGGCAGAGACATGGAGAGACAGGATGGTTGGAATGGTGGATATAATAGGTTAGAAATAGAACAAAGGAGTTCAGACAATGTCTTAAAACAATCCAGGAAAGAAAACCTTGGCAAAACAAATGGAACTCTGTGGAGATCAGACTGTGCCCTGCTCTGAGTTAATCCATGATGAACAGTAGTTTTCTAAGCCTGGGTTACTCCATTTTATAAAGCAGCAGTTTGCTATGAGTTATTCCATTTTGAGTAAAAGTGTTAATTGTTTGCCCTTGTGGCTATCCTGATCAACTTGTGATAGGCTTTTAAAACAATAGTGTAGGTACCTTTTCTCCTGGTACTCTGTTTATTAATGAGTTTACATTATTAGGAGTCTTTAAATGTACTTTTAGATATACTCTAGGACTGTTATTGATAATTTTATTTTAACATCCTGCTCTGTGAGGTACCATGGCTCCCCGGAGGCAAGCACCATTTTAGGGCATTTCCTTTTTACTTTGTCCCTTATCTTTCTTCCTAGAGCTAACATTTTTCTTTGTTAGTCTTCTTTCCCACTTTAATAACTTATTAGTATGGTATAACTCTAGTAAACTTACAGATGTGTGACCTGAGGTTTTCTTTTTGTTTGTGCGTACACACACACACACACACACACACACACACACACACACACACTACTTTTGGTAACCAGTTCTTCATGACATGAGACACTGCATGGTGTAGGCAATTTAGCTTCCTAGTTCTCCAACCAACCTTTGGCTCTTGATTTTCCTTGATCATGGGTGAGCCCTCCTTCCAGCACCCAAGTTGGATTTTACCCTAAATGATTTGCACTGCAGTGTGAGCCAGGCTTTGAATTGGCAGAGTGAGCTTTTAGTCTGTTCATGAGTCTTTCATATGGGTGCCAAATTTTATATATGTTGTCAAGTAACTTAATTTGTTTTGAAAAAATATTGTATAGTTGGAGGTTCATCACCTTTTGACCTTGTGACACATTTACCAGGTTTGATGGTGAGTAGGTATGTACTGCTACAACCAATCTTGGGATGCTCCTCTTTTTATGTGTTTCAGATGATGGGGTTACATCTAGTGAGGTTTATAAGCTTATCGGCTTTTATATTATTTGGTTTCTTTGTGTGTGTGTGTGTGTGTGTGTGTGTGTGTGTGTGTGTGTGTGTGTGTGCTGGGAATTGAGCCCAGGGGCATTCTACCTGACCTATGCCTATGTCTCTATCCCTTTTTATATTTCAATTTTAAGACAGGGCCTTGCTAAGTTGCTGAGAGTCTTGCTGTTGCTGAGGCTGTCCTCAAACCTGTGATCCTCCTGTCTCAACCTCCCAAGTACTGGGATTATAGACTTATACTACCATGTCCAGCTTTTATTTGATTTTCTGGAAAGCAATTTACATACCTCCTTCACCCTTTAAGTTAATGTGACAATATTTCATATAAACTACTTAGAGAGAATCTTTGGTGAAGAATGGAATAAGGTGGGAGTGGTGACACACACTTGTAATCCCAATACTTGGGAGGCTGAGACAGGAGGATTGCAGGTTTGAGGACAGTCTCGGCAATGTAGCAAGACTCTTAGCAACCTAGCAAGACCCTCTTTAAAAACAAAAAATAATGAAGGCCTGGGGGTATAGTTCAGAGGTAGAAAGCCCCTGGGTCCAATCCCTAGTAACACACACACACACACACACACACACACACACACACACACGCACACAGGAATGAAATAGCAAAAACACAACAAAACCAAACCAAACATCCACCGCTGACTTTAAATAAACAACAACACTTTCACCAACTACATTCAAACAAAAACATAATATTTGTGTGATACATGTTTACAGTGTTTCCTCAGGGCTGCCTCTTCTCACCATCATGCAAATGGCAGTGCTACTTGCATGATGTCAGATCCACTTCTCATGCTGGATGTCCGAGGCTCATTGAGCTTCATATTATACAGAGGTCCTAGATCAAAGGGAGAAATCTCAAATTATCATGGCTCAATTGATTCCATTAGTACAAGATTTGTGACAATTTTTTGCTGTCTACTTCATAAATAGACAATTGGGTTATGCTATACTGGAGCAGCATCCCTAAGGCTGTATAGTGGTCATCGGTCATGGTTTTCTTGTTCATGTTGCAGAACTGTTCATAGTGGACATGTTGCACTGGATGCTATTTTGGAATATCTAGCTCAGAGACAAGGTAGCTGTAGTCATCATAGTTAAAGAGCACTGAACAGCAGTCACAGCCAGCAACACTGATGCTATTCTCTGAGACAAACAATGATCTCAGGAATAGCAGGAACTCAGTTTTTAAATTTGACACCTGTATACTTTTTGAGGCATTGTCAACTCAACAGACACAGCGCTATCATGGCTGACCCAGGCTAGGTGGCTCCCTCTGGCAGAGTAGCTGACCCTGCCACCAAACTCCATCACCAGCTGACAAGAAGTCATCTTGCTGGTCTAGTGCATACTGGCTGGCTTCTCATCCACTTCTTTAATGCAGGCAGAAATTACTCTATGCTTGAAGTTGCATGATCCTATTGTCAGCAAAATTTCTTTGGGGTGTCAGTCCAAGATGAGGACTGTGGAGGGAATTGACTTTTTAATGTGCTTGTTTGCCTCCTCTCATTTTCAGACTTGAAGTTACAAACAGAAATGACTCAAGCTCCACTTCCCACAGCAAGTTTGTTCTCTAGAGGGGACCACTTCAAAAGTGACTGCATGATTCATCCTCAGGGTTGACTTCGAGACACCATCTTGTGTGTGTGTGTGTGTGTGTGTGTGTGTGTGTGTGTGTGTGTGAGAGAGAGAGAGAGAGAGAGAGAGAGAGAGAGAGAGAGAGAGAGAGAGAGAGAGAGTTGAACCCAGGGCATTCTGCCTCCAAGCTATATTCCCTTTTTATCCTTTTTAATTTTTGTTTGGAAACAGAGTCTTGCTGGGTCACTAAGTATCTGTCTATATTACTGAGGCTGTCCTTGAACCTATGACCCTCCTGTCTTGGCTTCCTAAGTACTGTGATTACAGATGTGCACCACCACACTTGGCTCAGACACCATCTTTGTGACTCAAGACATTGTGGTCTCCCCTGCAAGATATGATGTGGTTGCTCTTGGGAGCCCAGTAAATTATCTATGATGTGTCTATTGTGCTCCTATTCTTTTTATAGATGTGCATATCATGATTACTGGGGCTAAGGGCAATCTGGGTACAATTCCAGTTCTGGAAATGACAGATGATTGATTCCAGTAAGAACTAATGTAGAGACATTATTCTTAGTGTTTTAAAAGGATAGAAATCTGGGGTCCAGGCATTCTGTAGGAGCTTAGAGCAGAGAATTTTCAGATTGGTCATTTGCTCTGCACAGGCTCTAGCAGACAGAGACAGAGACAAGTTGGTGTGTGTGTGTGTGTGTGTGTGTGTGTGTGTGTGTGTGTGTGTGTGTATCTGAAAATCAAACTCAGGGGCATTCTACCTCTGAGCTACACTCCAAGCCCCTTTTACTTTTGGTTTTAAAATAAGGTCTTACTAGGTTGCTGAGAGTCTCACTATGTTGCTGAGGCTGGCCTCAAACCTGCCTGTGATTCTCATGTCTCAAACCTCCTGAGTACTGGGATTAGAGGCATGATCATGCCTGGCTGCTGCTGCTTTTAAGAATGGAGTAACTCGGGATTAGGAAAGCCTGAATACCACTGTTCTATCCATCATGGAGTAACTCAGAGCAGAACATGGCCTGGACCACTTAACTTTGAAACAAATGGGAAAAAAATTGGGGGGTGGGGCAGGTAGAAAAGTCCTGTCCCCACACCCACCCCTGTTGCTTTCCTAGCCTAACCCCTCATACCCTCTTCAAAAGATAATCCTCTACTTCCCCCATACAAGTGATACCTTTCCACAAGATGTGTCTAGGTCTCCCAGAAGACAGACTTTTGTGCTGTGGGAATCTCCTTCCTAGGTACAAATCTTCCTGGGCATACTGCCTGGGGAGTACATTGCCAGGAAGCATTAAAACTACTTTTCCCCTGACTGGGATGGTTGGGTGTGTAGCTACTCTCAGTGCCCTCAAGGACTGACTATGGTGGGGAGAAGCTGGGGAACTCCACAAGGAGAAAGAGGGCAGGAGATCTCCAAGGACTTGGGTCTGGGGACAGAGCTCTGAGGACCCCTTTGGATGTCATAATCCTCCTCTCTTTGGTGTTTTCTATACATTCTAGGATACGAAGAGGGAGTTTAAGGAGGACGAGGGGCAACTAATTGTATGTATAAAATCTCCTTAAGAGTCACCACTGTCTTAATTAGTTAATCATTTCTTGATAATTTTCTAGACAAGGGAAAGGGTAGAGTTTTGATTGCAAAAGATTTGGGGAGGTCACACATTTTTGCATCCAAGCAGATCCACGTGTGTTCTGGTAAAGGAACTCTTCCAAGACCTGAGAGTTGTGTGGGAGGTTGTTTTTTCTTCTTTTCCAGCATTGTATACTTCTTCTTCCAGCCTCCTAGGCTTCACAGTTCCGGTTACCACTATGTATAAAATGCCACTTTAGGATTTCACTCATACGGCTGCACCCAGGAATCAAGACATTTGTGTCAATTATCAATGCTCCTATTTTCAGCTTCTTAACAAAAACCTATCTCAAAATCCACTCTCCTGTGGTAAGGGAATAATCATTTTCAACTTAGAACACATAAAAATTCCCCATCAGTGGGGTGGGACTTGGGGGTATCCTTCACAGTGTTGGTGAACAATGTAAATGACAGCACTTCAGTTAGCTCCCCTGAAACCAGAAATGTGAGCAGAGCTGACTTAGTGCTAATACTTTCTCTTACTCCTGTACAATAGAGGAAAGGCTGCGTTCAACTTAGCAGTGATGTGTGAAAACCACAGGAGAGGTTTTGTGAAAAAGAGCAATTGTGGCTTTTGCACAAGCTATTCCTAAACCGAGGCTGGGGACAGCATATGACACTTTTTCAAAGTAGCTTCTGGATTGGTATTTCACTGAAACGAAATCTCTGAGCAAGACCGGAAAGCCATAATCTATGTTTCATGACCTCCATAGGAAAGTAGTAGTTGCATTATGGAACATTCTAGAACAACAAGCTCAAACCATGGCCCAGAGGAACAGTAGGCCTTTTGGGGTCCGAGGGGCCAGACAAGGAAAATCTAATTCCTCATAAAGATTTATAATAGTTTTCTACTGTCACTCCCCACCTACTTATCTAATTCTGGAGCCTCAGCTGCTTCATCTGGCACTGAGAAAGAGGAAGTGGAAGAGATAGAGAAGAAAATTTAATGAATTTCATGAAGTCCAGACTATTTTTAATTCAAAAGTTGCCTGCATATGTAACAAATCTATATCAGGTGCCCAGTTTCAATCAGAGTACACCTAAATATGTCTTGCATATAGATATAGACCTAGAAACAGTTGTTATTTTTAGAAACAATCCAGTTTAGATAAGATGGAAATAAGAGAGCTTTACTTAGGCCCAGAAAAAAACACCTCAAAATATGACTCTTTGACATGCTGAGCACATTGAAGTAATGGAAAATGGAAGGCCTTAGAAGATTCCCTAGAACCAAGGTTCCCCTGACCTTCCCTCCTCCACCACGTACTTAAGCACAGGAGAAGATTTTTTCTAAATTTTCCGTATTACTTAAAGAGAATCTAACACAGGACAACAAAATTGCCTTCTAGTTTTCCCTGCCTAAAATCTCATTAAACAGAGAAGATTAAACTCATATTGCAAAGAGGAAGACTGAGGAATATTACCACATCTCAACAACTCTTGTCAAAAACTATCATCTTGTCTTTCACACCATTTATTTTCAGAGACTCATTTGCTTTGGACTCATTTATTCCTTTTACAAATCTTTGATTATCCCTCCAAAATTGTCTATGATCAACCTACTTCCCTTTCCCCAGTGAAGACTAGGTTAAGCTTCAACTACCTGGCCCTTTTTTGAGTTTCATATTTTGTGAGGTTCCTGTGTGCATGCTTACTTAATAAATTGGTATGCTTTTAGCCCTGTTAATATGTCTATTGTCAGTTTATTTCACAAATTTTCAAAATACGGAAAATTCCCTTCATCCCTATAGTTATCATTAATGAATAAGAAAGTGAATGGGAAACGGAAAGAAACAGCCTAGCAGAGTAGAATGTTTTCTGCCCCTCACTGGGCTCTTTGGATTTGTTTAAGCCTCTATAGAATAAATTGGAAATGTTTTAAGTAGCCAATGCTTTTAAACAGCATCAAGATTAGAAAATTTTATTAATGAATTCTTTCAAACTTTTAAGGGACAGATCATTTTGATACTTTTCCAAATGTTTTGGAATAAAGAAAAACAAGACCCCCCTTTTCTAAACTAAAGCCAGAATAACATTGATATCAAAATTTGACAAAGAGGCCAAACATGGTGGCACACGCTTGTAATCCCAGTACTTGGGAGGCTGAGACAGGAGGATCGCAGGTTCTTGGCCAGCCTCAACTACTTAGTGAGGCCCTCTGCAACTTAATAAGACCCTGTTTCAAAACAAAGCATAAAAAGTAGTGCTGGGGTGTTGCTTGAAGGTAGAATGCCTCTGGGTTCAATCCCCAGTACTGCAAAAAAAAAAAAAAAAAAAAAAAGAAAAAATGACAAAGAGCATAAACATTAAGCTACCTATCAGTCTCACACATATTTATTGAAAATATGCCACATAATTACAATGCACCAATAAAAGTGTATTTTAAAATATGCCACATAAATTATTAGTAAATAGAATTAGCAGTATAGAATAAATGCACAACTTCACCAAGAGGGACCCATTCAATCCATGATAAGATGGTTTAATATTAGAAAATTTATGAATATAATTCTTTGAAATAACAAAACAAGAGAAAGCATTGTGATGAATAGAGAAAAGAGCAAAAAAGTCAACATCAATTCCTGATGGTGCTTTGGGGAGAAGAAAAGAGCAATATTTTTCATTCCTAAGATAAATTAATATTTCTGCCTTACTATATCTTCTTGGGAATGTTACTGTTTGCACCTCAGTTTCCCCCATATTTTCAATAGAAAAAAATATATTTTTTTGCATTTGAAGGATTTACTAATATACACGTAAACTGCTATCACATAACACCCAACTCCCTGAACCTCCTAGCACCTTATTTGCTTACTAGTGTAACACTCATTAACATTGTGTGGAGTACACTAAGGGATTGAATAATATACTGCCATTTCTCATTTTCCTGATTGTATGTATTTTTCATTTGCACCAGTGAATATAAATGTTTTTACTGCTGTGCCACCTGGACTCTCTCCATGCTAACTCCTAGACTCCTATAAAGTGAGATTGTACTAATTGTCTTCATTGGTTGCCATAGCCCAATGGTTCTCAACCATTAGAATCATCTGAAAAGCTTTCCTAGGTGATCCTATTGAATAGCTAGAGCAAACTGATGTAGTAGTCATTTCTCTTCAAGTTACAAAAACTTTTATTAGCTGCTATGGTTTGAATGGATCCACCAAAACTCATGTTGAAATTTAATCATCACTGTGAAGTATTTAAGAAGTATTGATCCAATAATAACTGTATTTGGAGGTGGGGCCTTTGGGAGGTAACTAAGGTTAAATGAAGCCATAAGGGTAGGGGCCCTAACCCAATGAGACTGTAGCTTTATAAGAAGTGTAGAAGAGACCTGGGCTAGCATGCCCTCTTGCCATGACACCCTGCACCATGTCGGCAGTCTGTAGAGACTTTCCCCCACATCTGACAAAAAGACCCTTACCAGATGTAGCTGGCAGATCTTAAGCTTCCTAGTCTTTAGAACCATCAGCTGAAT
Source organism: Graphiurus murinus (assembly GCA_004027655.1). NCBI lineage: Eukaryota > Metazoa > Chordata > Mammalia > Rodentia > Gliridae > Graphiurus > Graphiurus murinus. The sequence goes on along the minus strand of PVLC010019309.1, from coordinate 12,885 downwards.
AAGCCTTTATTTCTATGCATTACTAAGTATGCGGTGTCCAGATATAGCAACAGAATATGGACTAAGACACTAGCTCTACACAGACTGGTGTACATATCATTTTATTCCAAAATCAGCTTTAATTCATTACTAAAAATTGGCTGAATGATTCCATAAATACCCTAAAATATTATTCAGTAGAGTGAATGCACTCTTGGGAAGAAAGAGAACTTAAAAGGAAGAGAAAAGAATAAGTAAACCTGGGGGAATCTCAAAATGATGTTATAGAAAAGAAAGAAAGGAGAAGGAAGGAAGAAAGAAAGAAAAAAAAAAGAAAAAACAGGTTTGGGAAGTACCATGGAAAATAAAGAGGAAAAAAGATACAAGAAGGACTAAGATTACCTTTCTAGTTTCCCCTCAAGTATACTCTAATGGGAGACTTTTCTGGCCTGGTTGGTATGACCTGACCCTCAGAACCAAAACTATACCATCTGGCTTTAAATCCCAACTTCATCATTCTCCAAGAACACAACATTGGACAAGTTACTAAACTCCTTGTACCTTCACCTCATCACAAATAAAATGGTGAGAACTCTGCTACTAAGGGTATCACAAGCCCTAACTAAGGCAGCAAGAATAGCACATTGAAATCAATCTACATTACTGTAAGCATTAACTGTTGTTATTTCAGGTACTCCCAATATGGATCTTAACTCATTTCCCTTCTGTATCAGGTGTCCTACCTTTTGAATAACTTAAAGTGAATTGTTTTGGGACCTTAATTACATCTGCACAATCCCTTCATCTTTGCCAGTTAATGCAGTCTAATCAAGGGAGTAATATTTCATCATTCACAGATCCTGCCCATAGGCAAGAGAGGGAATTATACAAGGCATGTATACCATAGTAGGTAGGACTCTTGGAGCCATCTTAGAATTCTGCTTATCATAACAGTTATTTGACTAATTTCTCTTCCTTTTCTAGAAAGGGCAGGGGCCTTTGTAGAATGAACAAATGAATGAATAAAAAATAAGTGCACTAAGGAAAAATAGTTGTGGATAGCCAAGTGTGGTAGTACACATCTGTAATCCTAGTACTTGGGAGGCTGAAACAAGAGGATCACAGGTTCAGGGACAGCCTCAGCAATTTAACGAGACCCTGTTTAAAATAAAACATAAAAATGGCTGGGGCTGTAGCTTGGATGTAGAATGCCCCTGGGTTCAATCCCCAGTAAGAACAAAAAAATTAAAATAATTGTGGATATATCTGAATCACCACAAGTTTACCATGATGTTCAAAAAGCTGAGGGAGCCCTCACAACTTCATAGAAAGTTGTAGGAAGCTATAAAGCTTTTACTGAGATGAACAATAAGACTGAAGCCCTCTTCAGTGCTTGGCATGTTACCCATAGGCAATGGGGAGTCAGCCTGGGTCCTCTGCTGACCCAAGCAGTTCCCTGTCACAGGGTCTCAACACATCCATCTCTAGCTCTCTGCCAGTACCTGGAACTTAATACCTGGTGTTCAGAACACAGGACACCATGTGATCTCAAGTGTTTATGAAGAACGACATCAAGGACATCCTGAGTGAGGGAAAGAGGGGGGAGAAAGGGCATCTAAGGCCAACCCTAAGAACCTCAGAGGTGCTTGGACTCTTTCTCTCTCTCTGTCTCCCCTCCCTTTCTGTCTTCTTTCTTTCTCTTTTGCTAGGGTGTATTACATGTCTCAGTTTCTCTATGGTACATCTGTACATCACTCTATTGTTATTCACCAGCCCTGTTCCTTTTCCCGTGACTGAGTCCCTGTTCTGGGTCCATACCCAGAATGGGTCCACTTAGTATTTTTGTAACATATTTATTGAGTTATAATTCTCATACCATATGATTCACCCAAAGTATTGAGTTCAATAATTTTTAGTATATTCCAGAATTCTGAAACAATCACCACTAATACCAGAACATTTTCATCGCCACCACCCCAAACAAAATCCTGTCCCATTTTTCAGTCATGTCCCATTCCCTCTCCATACCTTCCACTCAGTTTTGATTAAGGCAGGATTCCTGTCCAAGAGTTTCTCCCAGCCTAGTGACACATCTTGTGGTTCTGGGTAGGGAGTTCAGAAGACCAAGATTGAAGTCCTGGTTGTGCTCCTGGTAAGCTGTATGACAGTGTGGCCTTCCTTTCTGGGTCTCAATTTTCTTACATGTAAAGTGGAGGGCATCAAAAGAGATTTTGCCATTCTTGTATTTTACTCACAAACTACTGCTGTAAGCAAGTAGCATTTCAGTCCAATGACACAACATTCTTATTGCCTCCATTTTGCCTTGGTTTTGTTCATCTCAGTTGCAATGCCTTCCACTCCTTTAGAGCCAAAACCAGCTAGACCTTCTCCAGGAAGTGTCATGTGGCTCCTTCTTTTACTTATACTCTTATGGCAACTCGAATGTCTACCAAATAACTCGGATCCTCCTTATACACATGAGATCTCTGCTTCTGTGAATGGCTAGATAATGGTACTCCATGATGCCAGACTCTTTCTCTACCCAATGCCTTGTCTTACTGTCCTTGTGATTTTCTCCTCTTTGACCCTTGGAAAATCATTGCAGTGCTAAGCCGGGTGTGGTGGTCCATGCTTGTAATCCCAGTACTTGGGAGACCGAGACAGGAGGATCACAATTTCGAAGCCAGCCTCAGCAACTTAGTGAGGCTTTCAGCAACTTAGTGAGACCCTGCTTCCAAATAAAAAATAAAATAGGTCTAGGGGTGTAGCCTGGAGGTAGAAGGCCCCTGGCTTCCATCCCCAGTACTTCAGAACATAGGCTGAGGATCTGAGGATGGGAAGGGAAGAGGATGGGACTAACAAGGTTTGGGTACTATATGACTAGTTTAGGCTAAGGATTTGAGATACTGTGTAGCATTGGCAGCACCAAACAGCGACTTAGGAAGGGTCAAGTTACTTAGCCAAGCCAGTAAACAACACAAAGGAAATAAAAATCCATGTGTGTCTGATTCCTGTGTCTGTGCTTTTAACCACTATAATCTGATGGCTCTCACTAAGGTAGGAGATACCAGAGAATGTAGTCCAATACAGTAAAATTTTTCTTGTAACTAATGGGCATCTGACTTATGACAGAGACCCACGGGTACCCTTGCAGCCCTACCGCACCCAGTGCTATGCTCGGCATCCAGCAGGTGCTCAGCTCCTGATTACAGAGGCTTTGGATGATCTGTCAAGATATTGAGATATAAGAGGGAGTTTGCGGAAGGGTGTGGTTGCTCCCTGAATCTCAGTGGAAAAATATATCAAAGAGGCCAAACTTCTGTTACAAATTCATTTTCAATTAACCAGATATTTCTTTCAAATTGCTCTTAAACCTATTTTAGCATTTTTACAGAGCGCTCTACATTTGAGAATGCCTTACCAACCAATGCCTGATAAAGCTTTGGTTATCTGATGAGAAATGTGATAAGCGTTCATTGTGGGAAACTTTAAAATGCAGAAAAATATAAAGAAGGAAACAAAAAGCACCGCAGCCCAAAGATAATCACTGATAACATTTTGAAGTATTTCCTTCTAGACTCACCAGCTTGCATGATCATTCTGTCAATAAATCAATCAATCAATATATATGTTATGCATCACTGGAATCATACTAAGTATATAACTTTATATCTTCTTCTCTTCCTTTTTTTTGTAGGGAGGTGGTATTAGGGATTGAACCCAGGGGCATTCTACCTCTGAGCTATACCCCCAGCCCTTTTAATTTTTATTTTGAAACCGGATCTCACTAAGTTGTAGAAGTCCTCACTAAGCTGTTGAGGCTGGCTTCAAATCTGGGATCCTCCTGTCTCAGCCTCCCAAGTACTGGGATTACAGGCATGTGCCGTTGCACCTGGATATATAACTTTATATTTTCTTTATTCCTAATCATATTACCTGCTTTATCTCTGGACATTTTTCTATTTATTTCCAAATTTGTCATTATTAGGAATTAATTTTGTAAACAAATAAGTTGATTTTAGCACTGGCTCTAGGAATCACTTTCTGTAGTCATTAAATACTGAAACTTAATAAACGAATGAAAAGGGCTCCAAAGCCCAGAGGGTGGCAGAGTACTTTGTAGAGGTTGTTTCCTAGGAATTCTCTTCCACTCCTGTGGCACATAATAATGCAGCACCAGGCACTGGCATTTAACAGTCTCTTGTCTGAATAAGTAGTTGATGAGTAGCAGAACAAGCAGGAGGTAGTAAGCTTCTTTTGTATCTTCATTCCCCATTTTTCTTTTCTTTTTTTTTTTGTGTGTGTATGGTATTGGGGTTTGAGCCCAAAAGCATTCTACCTCTGAGCTACATCCCCAGCCTTATTTTATTTTATATTTTTTAGTTTGAAACAGGATCTTGGTAGGTTGCTGTGAGTCTTCCTACTTTGCTGAGACTGTCCTTGAATCTTAGCTTCCTGTCTCAGGCTTTCTGTTTTAGCCTCCCAAGTACTGGTTTACATCATGCCAAGTTTCACTCCACATTTTTCACTGAACAATTGCAAAATTATTTCAAATGTACTTTTGAGATATTTTAATCAATGTGGTAAGTAACCACCATAAAAATATTTTAATGAATTTAGGGGTTTACTCGATGACCTGTGGGACTATAAGGCCCATCTGCACTGAGCTGAAAGCATATATTGTTCCTTGTCTTTGAGGCTCAGCTCTCTGATAGCTCTCTGCCAAGCACACATAAAATTGGGTTAGGTTGCAAAGATGCCTCAACTTAAAGAAAGAGAAGGGAAGGAGGCCAACAGCTCTTGTTCTGGGGTGACTCAGGGTTTCTTTGGGCCTAGTCACTGAGAGCTAAGAGCCAAGTGAACCCCTCTCTTAGGCAAGCTTTTTAGGATGGCGAATTGCTCATTCCATTGAGACTCTCAGTTTCTGCAAGATTAAGTTAGGCTAGGGGAAAATCCACTCACATATACTCAATATGGGTACCTAATTTTACAATAACTGCACAGAAACCTCCCTTTTACTTAAAGTTCTGAAAAAGTGTAGAAGTAACTTAATGCTATTAGCAAAAACAGAAGGAAGGAAATACAATTACTCAGAAACCTTCCTAACATAACTACTGTTGTCATATTTCTTTCTAAACTTTTCTTCATATAAATTTTCCAAGGTTATAATTATAGAATCGATATAATGTTTGCATTCTGTTTTCTTCAGGTAATCTTTCTCAATAAGCATTTGCCTATGTTGCTCTATATTTTAATAACCACCATTTTAAAAGATAGCATAATGGTTCTTTTTTAAAGACGTTGTATCACTATAAGAGTGTGGTCTTTCTCTGAAATAGGCACAGAGTTAAGAGTTTCAAGACAAGAGTGTTCCCTGATAGAACTTGTCTCCTAGGCCCTGGAATGTAGCTGTCCCAAGAAACCTGTCTCCTTGACATATATAGGTCATTCAAAACTTGGATATCTGATCACCTTACCTAGCCACAAATAATATTAATTGAATATATATGTTTGTATACATATATGTTTGTGTATATATATAGTTAATGACTATATACAATATATACATATATTATATATATATATATATAGAGAGAGAGAGAGACAGAGAGAGACAGAGAGAGAGACAGAGAGACAGAGACAGAAAGACACAGAGAGAGAATATTAGTTTGCTAGGGCTGCTGTAACAAAGTACCACAAACTTCAGGCTCAAAAAACAATTATGAGCCGGGCATGGTGGCGCACGCTTGTAATCCCAGTGCTTGGGAGGCTAAGATGGGAGGATCCAGGTTCGCAGCCAGCCTCAGCTACTTAGTGAGGCCCTATGCAACTTAGTGAGAACCTGTTTCAAAATAAAAAAATAGGACTGGGAGTATAGCTCGGAGGTAGAATGCCCCTGGGTTCCATCCCTAGTGCCACCCAAAACAAAATAAAACAATAACAACAAAAACAATTATGAAGTCTAGAAGTCCAAAATCAAGATGTCAGCAGGATTGGTTCCAGCTCCTGGTGATCTTTGGAGTTTCTTGTTATTTATTATTTCTTTTTTCTTTACTAGAGATTGAACCCAGGGGCACTCTACCATTGAGCTATACTCCCAGCCCTTTTTAGTTTTTATTTTGAGACAGGGTCTTGCTGAGTTTGCCCAAGCTCACCTCAAATTTGTGATCCTCCTGTCTCAGCCTCCTGAGTAGCTGGGATTACAGGCATATGTCAACATGCCTAACTGGTGTTTCTTGATTTGTCAATACATCATCTCAATTTTTGTCTTCCTATTTACATAGCATTCTATGTATATGTCTGTTTCCCAATTTCCTCCTTTTATAAAGGCAATAGACATATTAGATTAAAGGCCCACTCTACTCCAGTGAGACTTCATCTCAACTAATTATTTCCGCACCAATCTTATTTACAAATAAGGTCATATTCTGAAATACTAGGGATTAGGACTTCAATTTGTGAATTTTGGGGGGACGTGATTCAACCCATGACGTGTAGTCTTTATTTCTACAGGAAATAGGGATGAGTAACTGATGCTGGATGTGAGATGGATGGGCAGTGGAGAGAGGAACAGGAGTATAGGAGCAAACTTAAGCATATGGCTGCTTAGAGAGGTGAGAAGTGTTTATTAAGAGAACTCAGGTTCCAGGGAGGGAATCTCATCAATTCCATACTAAAATCATGCACCATATATGTTTTTGTACTAAATCTAACATTTCATAAGTGCATTTGAAGGTTTCATGAAAACTTTCCATATGCATGTATTAATATTATATTTTACTGATAAAATGTGCTTTTCTGAATCAAGAAAAAAGATAATCATGACTTTTTTATTTTTTGGAATTTTATAGTACAAAGTTCCCCAAATCTCTTAACTTTAATGGAAAAATATTAATGGAATATTTTAGAAAATAAAAAAGATCATCAAATATTTCCCACTGAGAATATAAGTAGAGCTGTTATTGACTTCTTATTCAAATATGCCTAAGATGGTGGTTTGCTATGGCTGACTTTGAAAAATAAGGGGCATAGCTCAAGGGTAGCATAGCAAGGAGGAGGAAGTGGTTGGAAAAAGCCAAAGTAGTGATGACAAAATTGTCTAAATTGGCCCCACAGTTCACTCACAAAGATTAGGAAGCTATTTTTAAATGTGGGCTTATTTGTTTTGCGAATTTAGGTTAGGCTGTTTGAGTAGTGTTTTGCTCAATCCAAATCTCATTGGGGAAGGTCTAGAGCCATAAACTATACTGAGGAATCTCTCTTTGCAAGGCACCCTGACACATCTCGGGTCATCATAAGGGCGCTGAATAGCTAAGATAATTGGAAGAGGCAGATGCTGAAGGAAGGAACCATAGGGGCCACCTAGTAGACACTGTCAATGTCGCCCACTGTTGTGGTTCCAGGGAGCTTCAGGGTTAGGGTACTATCGGAGAATTAGAAAGCACATGCTGAGTCACCTACCCAGGGTTTCTAGAAGACAGAGGTGGGCAATTCTGGGTTTTGGTGGTCACAGAGTGTGGCTTCTGGTGGGGTGCAATCAATCTAACTACTCTGAAAAGACAAAAGAGAAATACTAGGTGTGCAGAAGTTTTTACTTGCAGGCTTAGCCTTCAGCTTGCTGCTTTTACTTTGTCTATTTGGCAGCCTAGCCACAGGTCCATTTTTCATGATAGGATCACTTCTTACATAAAGCAGCCTAATAACTCATGTAATGTTTACTATATGTCAGGTTCTGATATATGTGCTATTTAAATAATAACTCCTTTAACCCATGTAACAGATGAGGAAATGAGGTGCTCAGAGTCAAAGTAACTTGCCTAAGGTCATGGTGTTTGCAAGTTTTGAACCCCAGAAGCCTGACTTTAGAGTCTATGTGCAACGTTACTGTAAGTTAATACTGTCTAGTCACAAGCCGGGAGTGGTGGCGCACGCTTTTAATCCCAGAATTTGGTAGGCTGAGACTGGAAGATCCGGGTTCGTGGTCAGCCTCAGCTACCTAGTGAGGCACTCTGTAACTTAGCGAGACCTGGTTTCAAAATAAAGAATAAAAAGTAGGGCTGGGGGTGTAGCTCAGAGGTGGAATGCCCCTGAGTTCAGTTCCCAGTACCACACAAAAAAAAAATACTGTCTAGTCACTATCCATGAAGGTAAGATGGTAGGGGCAAGCCAGCCCACTGTCTGGAACCATCAGGGAAAACAATATTCTAGAGAAGCTTCTTTTCCATCTAGTCGAATGCCAGCCTTTTATATGTGGGAACTTACAAATTACAGCTGTTAGACTGAGATCTTCCTAAAATGTTACTTCACAGCAAAAGACTTGAAACATGAGGTCACATTTTCTTGAAGATTAAATGGCTTCATTGTGAATGTTATTCATGCATAAATCCCACATTTATGGAGCATGTGCACTGTTGATGGAGTTGTAGATGCCAGTAGTGACTAAGTGGAGCTCTACTTGAGTAAGGCTCCTGGTGTGTGTAGGACAACAGCGTTCCAATGTTCTGCCTGAATGCTGTGACATACTGGTGGCCTGGCTTCAGCTAGAAGCAGAGATCTTGGGGTTGGCTCCAGAATGAAATGGTCCCAAGTGATTTGTGTTCAAGCACCTCTACCACTTGCTAGCTTTGTGACCCCAAGCAAATCATTGAGTGTCAGTTTCTGCATCTGTCAGGCAAGGATGAAGATGTTTCCCCCCTCAACGATGAGATCATATAGGGGAAGTACAGCGCCTCACCCCTAGGGAGCACTGTGATCACAAACCCATCTGCAGATCCCTTTCATTCTACACAGGAAACCTACTACTCTCAAGCATCTCCAGGGTGTCATGTCAAGGGTCTTCCTTGTCATCGTTCATGTGTGACTGTGTGTTTGATTGCAGCTTCTGGGAGGTCCAGGAAATCTCTCTCAGTTCTGACTCGCTCAAGCTCAGGCTTGTCTAAATGGGAGGACTCTTGGTTGACATGGTTCCAGAATTAAGCCTCATACAAAGTAGGCTCTCAAGGAGCAGCAACTTGAATGGAGTACATAGCGAGCTGGACTGTTGTTTTACCTCACCCCGCCCAGCCTGTGCCTCACTTTCTCCACCTGTACCTAATAATAATTGCCACCCACGTGCCTTATTGCATTGTGAGAGTAATTGTAGGCAAAAGCCCGGGGAGTGCGGATCATTAGAAGATGTGTATCTAACAAAGTGGAAACCTTTGAACTTTCAAAGCTACGGGTGGTGATGTGGAGATCTGTTATCTTTATCTTTTAAACTCCTCTTCAGCATTTCAGTTATGTTAGAGGTGAACACTACTCTTCCGGTGCCCAGCCAGCATGCACATATCCAGGAGAGCATCTTGACCTCTTGGTGTTTTGTACCCCAGTTTAACTCTCACTGAGAGCCCATTGAGCTAAGGGGAGAAAATAACCCGGACTCCCTGCCGTTGCCAGAGCCACATGCTATTTAGTATACAGGGAAGAGAAAAGATAATCTTGTTTGCTCCCCACAGAATTCCTAGGGCCTAAATTGTCAAAGGCATTGGAGGGACAAATGACTTATTTCAGGAGAACTAACTTAAAAGTAAGTTCAGTTCATTATGCTTTCACTGACCCCAACAAATATTTATTGAGCACCTATTATGTGCTAAGCACTGTACTAGTGAACAAATCAAAGTCCTTATCTTCTTATACATCACACTTTTGAGAGAATAGACAAACAGTAATCTAACAAGAAAGTCAAAGACATGATTTTTGAGAGTTACAAGGCTTAAGAAGAAAATGAAATGGAGTGATTGGTTAGAGAATGACCAGGATAGGGAAGATGGTTTAGTTGGGATATTAAGAAAGGTCTCATTCAGAAAAACTCATCTCGTCTTGGGGCACAGGGACTAGAGATCACCAAACTTGAGCATCCAATATTAGAGATTTCTGATCTTATCTGGTTTCCCTTTATATTGTAAGGATAAGGCTGTCCTCCACTTCTGGAAATGGACTGTTCTTGAGCCTTTCTCTGGAATATAACCCTCTATCGTAGACTTCTCTTAAGCGGTATCTCCACTTGCCTAAATCAACCTCTTCTATCCAAATAAATAAATAAGTAAATTATAAGTATGACCCAACAGGATCATACTGATGCTCTTCATGCCTTAATGTGAATTTGGTGTCAAATCCTTTCGGTCTCATCCAGACAGATGAAATGAAATTCAGGCCGAGGGACCCACAGGGTAGAGGATGAGGTGAGTAGAGACGGAGGCCTTTGCAGCCTCTGTCATCATTTCCGCCTTCACATCAAGGTGCTTTACCCCTCAGGAACAACCTTCAGATGATGAGTGACTAGAAATTCATTTCTGAGGTTTCCAAAGCCAGAGATCTTGTGATCACTGTTGCCATACCTGTATTCTTCCCTTCCTATCAACAAACACTGGAAAAGCTCTGATTCATGGTGGCAGGTTTGCCATGCAGGACTCTGGTTCTGAGTCAGAATGGAAGAGCTCAGAGGCCTTCGGTTGGTAGGGCTTAGTAATGAGGAAGGAAACGGTTACTAGGAAATCAAGAGTTGCGCTCATCAAAGTGATCAGTAACCAAAGAAAAGAGTAGGAGTGTGATAGAGCCAGACCCAGATGACCCCCACACTGCTCAAGAGTCAGTGTCAGCTTCCTATGAAGCTCCCTAGGAAGTAGGTGGGGACGGCCCCAAATGCACCTCCATATTGTTTATTTTTGCTTTCCTGAAATATGCAATCTCAATCTTTAATTTCCATGTAGGAACACTCTCTCCAGTCCTCAAATTGTGGGTGTGTAGACAAATGAGAACATAAAGCAACTTCAACAATAGATTTTGCAGGCAACAAACAGTTACCTGAATTGGGAAATTTAACTCACAACATCTCTCTTCTTGGATTTGTTCTGTCATTAATGTCTATTCCCTAAGCTGGCCTAGTAGCTAAGGTCAGTTGAAGGTTCTAGAAACATTCAGAACTCAGCAACAAGCTGGGATTGATGGCTCACACTTGTAATCCCAGTACTTGAGAGGCTGAGACAGGAGGATTACAGGTTCAAGGACAGCTTCAGCAAGTAGTGAGGCACTCTGTTTCAAAGGTAAAGAATGAGAAATCGGGCTGGGGTGTAGCTAGGAGGTAGAGAAAGCCCCTGGGTTCAATCCCTAGTAACGCGCACACACACACACACACACACACACACACACACACACACAAAACAACACACTCAATCTTACAATAGCAATGCAACATAGAGATTCTCTTATTATCCCCATTTCACAGATTAGGAAACAGAGGCCCACAAAGATATATTTATGCATCTAGAAGCAACATAGTATGGCAAGATCTAAATCCAGGCAGCCTGATTCCTGAGCCAATCTTTTAACCATCATGCCATTCCTGTTTCTGCCACTGACTCTGATAGATATTCTACAGATCTCAGTAGTTTTGGCTGCTCTGGTGTGTTTGCTTAAACTCTGCCTCTGCCACTCATTTCATATATTTTGTGTCTACTCCACAACTATTTCCATCAAAGACTAGAGGTAGTGATTTAGTTCCCAAACTTTCAACTGACCTAGAGGTATAGTTTACCAAATGTCTACCAGCTTGTTTATAATTATTTCCCCCAGGTGATTTTCATACCTGCTCTTCCATCAGAGAACCACAACTATGAGCATATGAAGCCAAATTGAGCACCATGGTATTTTCTCTAAAGGATGGGCTGGGTGGGCATAATGCTGAGAGATGACCCTGGCAGACAGCCTACTTTTGGGCATGACTGGCTTTATTTTCAGAAACTCAGGGCCAAAGCAAAAATCTTACTAAATACTGGGATGAGAACCCACAGTTTGGTTATTAATACAGCAAGAAACCCTGCTCCAAGCTCATAGGAAGAGCAGTTTTGTCGATGAATCAGTTGCTGTATTTGTGCCTAGTTAGCTGGTTGAAGCAGTGTGATTATAATGAAACGGTCATGAGTTTGCTGCTGGGGGTCAAGGGTATAATGCTGAAGTGTGGCTTGTGTTTTGCTCAGGGTCACATGCTGATGGGGGAAATCTGAAAGCTTCCAAGCAAATACCCAGCCACACCCCTGGAGGAACAGGTCAAAGTGAAATGAGAAACCAGAGAGGCACTGCTTAATTGGCATCAGGAGCATCTTGTGTTGCATGAGTCCCAGGAAGCTAGGTGCTAAAGGTGAACTTACTTACTATGATCCACAAGTCAATTCCAAGATATCCACAATAAAAGAAAATGCAACAGCAATGCAACTTGGAATTCTATTTCTCCTTCCTCCACAGAAAGCTTCTGTCTTTTTTTGGAGGGGGGGTATTGGGGATTGAACCCAGGGGCATTCTACCTCTGAGCCATACCCCCAGCCCTATTTTACTTCATTATTTTGAAACAGGGTCTCTCTAGGTTGCTGAGGCTGACCTTGAACCTGGGATCCTCCAGTCTCAGCCTTACAAGTACTGGGATTCCCTCCATTCTTGACCACATCTTTAAGCCCCCTTTTTAAAGTTCACTGATTCCAGGAGAACGGTCCATCAAAAGTGTTTTACCCAAGGGGGGGATTAAAAGTTTGTCTTCTTTTTCACAGAGAGAAAACAAGAGGAAATATGCTTACATGTAAGACTAGGGAATTTGCCTATGACCTTCTTAATTAGGGACCATGCCCAACTTCAATCGTTCCTTTCCAATTTGTCACTTGGCATGTAGCTGTCTGTTGCTTCTAGATCACAGTTCCTGTACTTGGCTTGCTTGAGTATTTGCTTTCTTTTTTTTTTTTATTTTTTTTTAAAATTTTTTAGCATGGAATTTTATACATTTCTTGGGTACAACAGGGTTAATTACACATTTTTGTTGGGTACAAACTAGTACAGGTAAAGACATCCATGCACATATTTCTCATTAACCCTTCCCCAATT
>PVLC010019308.1:0-30833 GCA_004027655.1 Graphiurus murinus | reverse complement strand
ATCCTATGTAAATGGTGGAAAACAAAGGCATGGGTGTGGGTCAAAAACCTTGAAGCACTTGACTTTAAGGAATTTACAATTTTACTATCCTCTGGGTGGGGCAACAGCTGCTTACAAACTGGCTGAATTAACTGCCCAAAGTAGCTATCAGCTCCTCATGTCTTTATGCTTATTAAAAGAATCTTTTTGCTTCCCACAACTAGTAACACTACTCAGAGAGGCAGCATGGTATTGTGAAAAAATTATGGTTTCTGGTGTATCAAAGACCTGCATTTAGCCAGGCGTGGTGGCACATGCTTGTAATCCCAGTACTTGGAAGGCTGAGACAGAAGGATCACAGGTTCATGGCCAGCCTCAGCAACCTCGTGAGGCCCTCTGCAACTTAGTGAGACCCTGTTTAAAAATAAAACAGGGCTGGGGGTATAGCTCAGAGGTAGAATGCCCTTGAGTTGAATACTCAGTACCATAAAAAATAAAAATAAAAATCTTAGGAACTACGTGTACATGTTGCATGAGCTCAGAATGTAACTTAGCCTTCCTAAACCCCAGTTTGCTCATCTATAAAAGATGACAATAATAAATGCCGTATGTGTCAATGTGGAAAAGTAAAATAATAAAACCAATTTAAAACAAAATGCAGTTGATAATTGTTATTGAAGGATCTGACATGCAAATTTGAAACAGGAATCAATGGAGAAGCTGATGAATAATTGGTTCAGAACAGGTGACATTAACTTGAATATAATTGACTATCTGAAGTGACTGTGAGATCATGGGGAACTTGATAGTGTCAGATGATGAAGCTGATAGACACACAGCATTGCAGCTGACAGCTTAGAAACTATAGAAGTACGTCTACTGTTCTGTGGAGTACTAATTAGGACCAGGAGAAGTCCAAAGGAAAGATGCTTTGAAGATCTATACACCATTCCACTAACAGATGGGTCTGTCGAGAGAGCAAGCTCTATTCCCAGAGATACAGAATTGGTATGAAAGAATTAGGGATCCAGGAGCATGTGCTCCCCATTTTATGAAAGTCAGTTTCATTAACCTCTGCAGAAAATGCCTTGATATGTTAAGTGGATATGAGCCACCTGAACCCTGATTACAATGCATTAATTTTAAACTTGCTCCTTTCTGGTCTGTAGTTGGCCTCATTTCCGAACTGGCTTAAAGTTATCACCCTATGAATGATTCTTGAACTGTGTTACATGCACATCTTGATATAGTGCTAATGTTTATATAATACCAAACTATTATTTCTCTTCCACACTTTGGAAAAGTCCAGTTTATTTGCCGAATTGGGGGGAAAGAAATCTTTTAATTACTACGGATGAAACAATTTCACCTAAAACAGATAAGGAATAAAATGGTAAGTATTCATGTATCCTCAGGGATGGGTGGGTGGTTCTCAGACTGAAACTCAAACCTAGTCTTGTAGTATCTATTAGGATGTTTTAGGGGCTAGGGGTGTAGCTCAGTGGTAGAGCACTTGCCTAGTATGCGTGAGGCCCTCAATTCACTCCCTCGTACCACCACCACCACCACCAAAAAAAAAGAACTATTAGGATGTTTTCTTGGCTGTAAGAATTCTGAAAATCAAATTAACAGCAGCTTAGTCAATAGAGATTTATTTGTCTCAAATAATTCAATGATAGGAGATTAGATCTCTTGCTGAATAATGCCATCACCCCCATCCCCTGGCATTTTCTGTCCATTCCACCATCTTTAGCCTCATGCTTTTGGATCCATGGTTGCAATATGGTCCCTGCCATGCCAGACATCATGCTCACAATTAAGGCAAAAATGAACCACAGGGGAGGAGAATTGGGAAACACCAATCTTTTCTGTCCTTTTATTAGGAATGAGAAACTTTCCTGGAAATGTCACAGTAGACTTTGGCTTATGCTTCACTGGGAAGAGCAGGTTCCCATGGCCACACCTAGCTGCAGGGGAGGTAGAAAGAGGGGAACATTTCCAGCCTCACCCAGTGGAGGGTTGAGAATACAGAAGAAAGTTGGGAATGGGTTTGAAGCTAGCCAGCTTTTGCTGTTTGCCACACTTCCTTGTAGTAATGTTAAAGACATCCTTAGATAAAGAAAAATATCTGTTTATGCTTGATAAACAGTAATGTTTGGTTTCTACATCAACTCTCTTAACCTAGGAAGTATGTAGTGTCTTAAGTTTTACTTCACCCCAGGAAAAAAGAAAACTGATATTCCACCCTTAATGATTTGTGGCCTTTCTTTTCAGATCCTGAAAGATCTTGATACATATTGACTAATTTGGTTTTAGTACATTAAAGACACTAGGGGTTGGGGAAGTAGAAAAGATGAGAAACGAGCTACATGATCATTTACTCAACTATATTTAGAACTTTAAGTGGACTCGTTTGGAGCTGAGGAAACTTGTCGATAATAACTTTTATTTAGAAGGTTATGCATTTTTCTCTACTATCCTCCTTTCCTTTAAATGCCCATTTAAACACATATACTTACATGCAGACACATGTACAAACACTCATATACACATGCAAAATCATATAAATATAGTCACCACCAGCATAGGGCAATTATTTAAGCCTTCATCTGGGCAAAAGAAGGTCGTGACTGAATCCCCAATGCCAGGGGAAAAGGGAAATTATTATTTCCCCAGGGAATACAAATCTCTTTTAAGTTATCACACCTGAAAAATGGATTTATGCAGCAATATTTCAGGCAAGAGTGGTCAGATTTACGATGACATAAAATTCATTCAATTCAAAAAGAAATCCAGCTTCCTTTTTGTTATCCACAGAACCTATCTTACCCAACCAGACAAAATAAGCTTAACCTTGACAAATTTTCTCCCTGCAGCAAATGCTTGCATCAACTGGCAGATTTTCCTGGCTATGGGCTTGTAATTACTTTCTGAATTTTGAAGAACAGATTAAATGACTACATAGGATCCAAATATTACCATCCACAAATCTTTCTGCTAACTGATTACTATGAATTATTATTAAATGACTTTTCCATGTTTCGTAAGCATTTCCTGTGCTGGTTCATCCTTTGGGATACTACAGATTGCTTCTGACAAATGATTCAAAAAATAAAATATGAACCTCAAAGAAAATGAAGCCAAGTAGGTGGTAAGAATAGATCAAGAAAGATTTTTATAATATCTTAGGGGGAAGAACTTTAAGATACATTTTCCAAGGCAAAAAGATAGCAGCTTTTAAGCTTTGTATATAAATGTTTAAATATATTTTACCAAAGGAGCAAAAGTCTTCCTAAAGTTCAATATTCATAGATTTAATGTTTGATCTTTAATAACTTGGGTTACAATTGTGATAGAAGTAATCTGTAAATATCATTTAACAACAAAATACTTTCTCTTCTGCTAGGTTGAATTGGATTTCTAATCTGCTAGCCAAAGGTCATAGTTTAACCATCTCCATGGCAACCATCTTTTTCATTTATTGCAGCATCCAAAGAAGGGACATGCTGTTTACAGCAGGATAATGCAGTTGCTCTAGAATTTAATAAATTTTCTTTTACATGCTATTTACAGATTTTATCATATCTATAACCTTAGTCATTAAGGTTCTGAGATACACTGGGTCTTCATAGAGTTCTTCTACAGATATCTGATTCTATTAATCTCCTTTGGCAGACTTCTATAGTGCAATATTTTGTGTTTGGAAAGTACATCCTAATCATTTCCATTTATCTTCTCAATATCCGTAAGGATGGAGTAACCTCTGGACAGGGCCAGTGTTGGTTAATGTGGAAGTCAGAGGAGTCTGCCAGTCTTTCATAAAGACTTTATGATGATCATGGGAGGTTGAGAGGACAGATCATTTATTCAAACTGCCATAATCAAAGGGACAGTCAAGGAGGCAGAACTGAAACCCCAGTATTGGAATCCAAGGAAAGAATTAGACTTGATAGCTTCTGAGTTTGGAGAGTAATAATAGCCTGCAATTGGTAAGCTACTGTGCTGGGCTCTGGGATGAGTATTTTTTTTTTAGAGCAGAACTTAATTTTTAAAATTTGATACAACAACTCTCCATTATTTTACTAGTGAAACTTTGGTGACATGAAATATAAATTATTAAAAATGAACTGTATCTCTTCGATCTCTCTGAATAATCATAAATTTCCATTAGAGTTACTTCAATAGTTGGGTTATCCATACTTATGCCCAGCAATACTCTTCTCTGTCAAAGACTATATCAAAGAACAAAGAAGAAGACAGGCACAGTGGCACATGCCTATAATGGGATGCGTATTTTACATATTTTATTGTCACTGAAATCTCACAGCAGTCCTGTAAAAAAGATATAATAATCCACATTTTCAGATAATGATGGGAGATTTATGAAAAATTCTCAATAAAAGTTAGGTACCTTCTCTGCTACTTTACATTATAATGGTGTTTAATAAATGATGACCATTCATTCAATAATTCTTATATTCATGCTACAAATGTTTAATGTACAAGTACTTACTCATTCAGCAACTCAAAACAAAAAAGACAACATAAGCCCTATACTCACAAAACTTTGCCAGTGTATGTAGCATGAGGTCTGTGTTCAAAGAATGATAATAAATATTTGCATAGTATGAATTATATACAAGCACTGTTCTAAGTGTTTGATATTCATTTAATTTCCCCTAAAACCCTAGAAAGTATTACTACTATCATACATATAAGGAAACACAACCAGGTTGAGCAATTTACCCAAGGTTACAATTCTTTTTTTTTTTTTTTTTTTGCGGAACTGGGGATTGAACTCAGGGGCATTCTACCTCCAAGCTATACCCCCAAGCCCTATTTTTTATTCTTTATTTTGAAACCGAGTCTCACTATGTTGCGGAGTGCCTCACTAGGTAGCTGAGGCTGGCCACGAACCCGGATCCTCCGGTCTCAGCCTCCCGAATGCTGGGATTACAAGCGTGCGCCACCACTCTCAGCTTCCAAGGTTACAATTCTTATGACTGTCAAAGCCAGGATTTGAACCCAAGCAATCTAACTTGCGGGACCACAATCTTAAAATGACTTGTTGAAATAGGTTGAGTAGAGACCTCTTTCGTTGATTCCTAGGTTTGTTGGATGTTAAATGTGAGATACATCTCTCTACAAGACAAAGTGAAATGAGAAAAGAATAACACAGTAGCATCTTCTCAGGTTATAGAGTAAAGGAGAATTTTTTGGTGGATGTCCTAAAGCAGAGAGGGCAGCGAATACAGACCTGGTCCATGTTCTTTCAGAGTTCACAGCTAGGACTTTGCTGGGATTATGTGACAAGAGATTCCCCACCCACTTCCTGCCACAAATCAGGAATTTACTTAGACAAAATGGTGTCTGAAAAGAACTGAAGAATGTAGAACAAGCTTTGAGGCCAAAGGAGACAATTTGTGGGTGGTCTCAAGAGAGGAGAAAACAAAATGTGGTTGAAGAACCAAGAGAAATCTACCATTAGCTAAGCATAGAGATGGGAGGAATGTGGCATGAGATGGACCCTTCTATGTTTATAGCCGCACAATTCACAATTGCCAAACTATGGAACCAGCCAAGATGTCCATCAACAGATGAGTGGATTACTGTGAGATATGTACACAATGGAATTTTACTCAGCCATAAAGAAAATTCCAAAATGGAATTTTACTCAGCCATGCTAAGTGAGATTAGTCTGTCACAAAAAATAAAAAATCATATGTTCTCCCTAATATGCAGAAACTAGGGAGAAAGTGGGACATAAGAGGGACTCTAAATGAAGAAGGAGAAACCTTAGATGAGCAAAGAAAGTGACTTAACTGAAGGTGATTTGGTGGTGGGAGGGGGGGACACCCTAATGCACATGATGTATTTTCACAAACATATCAAAGTCAATCACTAAACTGAACTTGAGAAGGAGGGAGTGTGAGGGAGTGGGGCGGGAATTGGAGAAGGGTTAAATGAGAAATGTGTGCATGCATGCCTTTACGAGCTTGTACCTAACAAGGATGTATGATTACAATGCACCAATAAAAAGAATACTAAAAGAAAAATAATTCTCAGGAAAAATTTCTTAAGGTTTATTTTTAAAAAGTTGATGAATTAGAATAATTTCTAATGTAATCCAAAATGGTAATTTCCTAATTAGCTCATTGGCCACGGGTATATTCTTGTTCTTGGTTATAGCAATGGAAACTGATTTGTGCTAACTTCAGCAGAAAAGGAATTGATTGGAAAGGTTTAGGATAGCTTACAGATTGGATAGAAAGGCTGGATTCCAAGGCTGGAAATTTGATAGGAGATGGGGAAAGTAAGGGAGCAAGGACCAGGCCCACGCCTCACTGCAGACTTGGCTGTTTGGGATGTCTCAAGGAGCTGTGCTAGTTGCTCCCATGTGTCCCTTCAAAACTGTCTCTATAAACTGGGGCAGTTTGTATGCATCCCCATAATCCTAGCTACTTGGGAGGCTGAGGCAAAAGGATCGCAAGTTGGAGGCCATGCTGGGTAAATTAATGACAATCTGTCTCAAAATAGAAAAATTATTAAAATAAAAAAAAAGAACTGGTTATGGTACTACATGACTGTAATCCCCATTCTTGGGAGGTTAAGATAGGAGGGTTGCAGGTTTGAAGACAGCCTCAGCAACTTAGTGAGACTCTTATTAACCTAGTTAAGACCCTGTTTAAAAAATAAAAATAAAAAGGGCTGGGGGTGTGCTCAGAGATAGAATGCCTCTAAGTTCAGTCCCTACTACTGTAAAAAAGAGGAGGGGCTGATAATGTAGCTAAGTAGTAGCACTTGCCCAGTATATTCAAAGACCTGGGTTCTATTCCCAGTACTGCAACAATCAAAACAAACTAAAACTGTCCCTACACAATAGCTTCATTAACCTTAGATTCAGACTCCTGGGCAGGACCATCCAATTAGTTTTGCCCATAAGTGAATGGGGAGAAAGAGTCCTGACTCCATCATTCCAAGAATCACACAGCATGATTTCCATCAAAATAGATGCTGGCAGTCAGGAAAAGGACAAATATCCAGTGCACCCTGCTTATGATAATTAATTAAAGTATAGCCAGGCATGGTGGTGCATGTTTGTAATTCCAGTACTTGGAGGCTGAGACAGGAGGATTGCAGGTTCAAGGACAGCCTCAGCAAGCAACCTAGCGAGATCCGTTTCAAAAGAAAAATAAAAAGGGTTGGGGGTGTATCTAGGGGATAGAATGACCCTAGGTCAATTCCCAGTACCACAAACACACACAGAAAAGGTACTACTGTAATGCAGAGATAGAATTTCAGTAAGGATTTCAGGAATGTTTGCAAGGGTAACAAAGAAACTCTGACCAAGAGGTACCTCCACTGGCCAACTCAAATAATGAACACCATCTGGGCCTATCTACTTTGACTTTCTTAGATCTTGAAGCAAACATCTTTGTCAAAATTACTACTTGCTGCGGAACATGGTGGCACATGCTTCTAATCCCAGTACTTGGGAGGCTGAGACAGGAAGATTGCAGATTTGTGGCCAGCTTCAGCTACTTAGTGAGGCCCTCCACAATTTAGTGAGATCCTGTTTAAAAATGAAGAATAAAAAATATAGGGCTGGGAGTGTAGCTCAGAGGTACAATGCCCATGGATTCCATCCATAGTACCAAACAAACAAACAAACAAACAAAAAACCAAACTACTTCCTGCTGGATGTGGTGGCACATACCTGTAATACTAGTACTGGGAGGCTGAAACAGGAGAATCACATGTTCCAAACCAGTCTCAGCAACTTAGCAAGACTCTTAACAGCTTAGTGAGATCCTATTTCAAAATAAAATAAAATTTAAAAGGGCTGGGGGTTTAGCTCAGAGATAGAATGCTCCTGGGTTCAATAACCAGTACCATTAAAAAAAAAAAAAGGTTGCTAATTGCCTAGGGTATAACATTAGAAACCCTCATCTTTGTGAATGCGGGTATATACCTGAATATACCCATTTTCCATGTGAGTTGACTGAATCATGCAGTGTGTTGCCTATACTACATACTGGAGCAGTTAATTTCTTCTACCTTATTTACTCTAATTTAAGCAAAACATGATTGGTAAAATTGTTTTAAAACAGATATTTCCTTTAGGAAATACTCCATATTTTGTCCTCATGAAATGAATGATAGTGATTTGAAAGTCCCAAATGAATGGATAGGAAATTTATTACTGAAATTGAATTCATTCATTATAAATCAGATTGGATAATGCTATTCAAAGCTTCACATTTCACCCAGAAAAAAAATCTAATTAACAAGACTGCTTTTCACAAATTAATTTCCTGACCTATTTCCTTATAGAATTGAAACTAGGCTCAAAGATATTTGTTCTAGTTACTTAGTTATATTTGAGCTTGGCACTTTCATATTTGGAATTCTATGTACTGTGATAATACATGCAAATCTAAATAAATTTTTAAATTAAAATTACAAATAATAGCCGGGCATGGTGGCGCATGCTTGTAATCCCAGCATTTGGGAGGCTGAGACTGGAGGATCCGGGTTCGCAGCCAGCCTCAGCTACCTAGTGAAGCACTCTGCAACTTAGTGAGACCCTGTTTCTTTTTTTTTTTTTTTTTTGCGATACTGGAGACTGAACTCAGGGGCATTCTACCTCTGAGCTATACCCCCAGTCCTATTTTTTATTCTTTATTTTGAAACCAGGTCTCACTAAGTTGCGGAGTG
Organism: Graphiurus murinus; assembly: GCA_004027655.1. Taxonomy (NCBI): domain Eukaryota; kingdom Metazoa; phylum Chordata; class Mammalia; order Rodentia; family Gliridae; genus Graphiurus; species Graphiurus murinus. The sequence continues at coordinate 22,136 of PVLC010019308.1, read as the reverse complement.
CCTCACTAGGTAGCTGAGGCTGGCTGCGAACCCGGATCCTCTGGTCTCAGCCTCCCAAATGCTGGGATTACAAGCGTGTGCCACCATGCCCAGCTGAGACCCTGTTTCAAAATAAAGAATAAAAAATAGGGCTGAGGGTATAGCTCGGAGGTAGAATGTCCCTGAGTTCAATCCCCAGTACCGCAATAAATAAATAAATAAATAAATAAATAAATAAATAAATAAATAAATAAATAAAATTACAAATATTGAGAACAATACTTTTGAGGAATGTGCATTACCATCACACCAAACTCAATATTTGGGTATATTCCCTCTCAATTCTAATTTTTTTTTTTTTTTTGGTACTGGGGATTGAACCTAGCGACATTCTACCTCTGAGCTACACCCCCAGCCCTATTTTTTTTTTTTTTATTCTTTATTTTTTTATTTATTTATTTATTTTTGCGGTACTGGGGGTTGAACTCAGGGGCGTTCTACCTTCGAGCTACACCCCCAGCCCTATTTTTTACTCTTTATTTCGAAACCGGGTCTCACTAAGTTGCGGAGTGCCTCACTAGGTAGCTGAGGCTGGCCGCGAACCTGGATCCTCTGGTCTCAGCCTCCCGAATGCTGGGATTACAAGCGTGCGCCACCACGCCCGGCCCTATTCTTTATTTTTGAAACAGGGTCTCATTAAGTTGCAGAGGGCCTCACTAAGTAGCTGAGGCTGGCCATGAACCTGTGATCCTCCTGTCTCAGCCTCCCAAGTACTGAGATTACAACATGCACCACCACGCCAGGCTCTAATTATTATTTTTTTTTAATTCTCAATTCCAATTGCTTAAAGAAACTTTTTTTCACATATCTGATGTGATTTGATTAAGGAATCCGTGAAGAAAATTTTTTTTTTTCATGAGGAAGTTCAAGGTGTTAAAGGCAACAAAAACCCTCATAAATCATGCAAAATAAGACTTCCAGAACATATTAGCTGGACAACAGCATGTCTATAGAGCCTGTGTCTTATCCCTGCTATGGTGAAGATAAAATTCTCATTAAGGTAATTATGAAATCTGCAACATTTGTGTTGGTCTCAGGTGCCAAGCATGCTGGGACCTCAGCTCTGGCGGGCAAAACAGGGCTGCAGAGGCTGGGAGTGGCTGCAATGCTCTCAGCAGCGCTGTGGTTTAGCAGTCTCAGCCAGACTGAGGGGGCTCATCGGTGGCTGGTTAGGGCACAAGAGAGGGTTTCTGTGTGATGGTTCAGTTTAGGAGCTAGACAATTACCAAACTGTCCATTATGTCAGTAAGCAGGGCATGGCTCGCTACCATGACCAAGTGGATCTGGTAGGAGGTAGTAAGGTGCCATGACCTAGTCAGCAGGGGAGTTCAGGGTGCAGCCACAGGGAGAAAGGAATTTAAAGCCTCCATTATACTTCCCATCTCTTAGGGGAAACAGACTATTTGGGGGTAAGCATCAGCAGACTTTGGATTGTAAGCTAGGAAGATAGTTAAGATTAAGGTTGACATCTTGCCTCCTCTTCTCATGTCCTTTTATCAACACAACAATGACCTATTCCAAGTCCTTCCTGGTGTCTTTACCTCTTTCCCCATACCAACATACTGATACGATACTGCTGTTTATTTTGGTGATTAACTGAAAGGTACGATGCATTTCAGGGGCTTGCCTGCACACAGCTCATTCTCAACACATCCCACCTCTAGTCCAAGCCATGCCAGTGGCCAAGGACGGACATCTGGAAGCTGCCAGCTAGGGCCTCTGGGGTGACTCTGCTGTAAGGACTCTACCCTCAAATGGATGATTACTGCCAAGGAGTTCCTCGACTTAGGAACTGAAGAGGCCAAGACAGGGATTTAGGGACAAGAAGAGCTGATCTTACGGAAGATTAGAAGCAGTGGGGAGAACACAGAGCAGACACACAGAGCCTCATTTCTTTGTGACGATTGCAAGGCCCAGTTTAAGTCCCGGATATCTGCTACAGTTGTACTGGAAATCCTGTCCGGAGGTTTCTGAGACTTTCCCACAAATTTCACTGAACTGCTTTGAGGAAGATGTTTTTCCTTGCAACAAAATTATCCCCATCTACAACAAAATTAGTGTGTTTAAATACAATGTATTGCTGGGTATGATGGTGCAGGCCTGCAATCCCAGAACTGGAAGGCTGAGACAGGAGGATCACAAGTTTGAGGCCAGCTTCAGTAATTTAGCGAGGACCTCAGCAACTTAGTGAGACCCTGTTTAAAAATAAATAAAACAGGGCTGGGGGTGTAGCCCAGAGTTAGAACACCCCTGGGTTCAATACCCAGTAGCCCCCAACACACACAAACCAATAACCAATATGTTTATACACACACATACACACACACACACACACAAACACACACACACATACACATAATCTACTGGAGATTGAAACCAGGGGCATTCTACCTTTGAGTTAGACTTCCAGCCCTTTTTTTTTTTTATTCTGAATTTGGAAACAGGGTCTAAGTTGCAGAGGGCCTCACTAAGTAGCTGAGGCTGGCCGCGAACCTGAGATCCTCCTGTCTCAGCCTCCCAAGTACTGGGATTCCATTGTGGGCCACCAAGCCTGGCTCAACATTTCTATTTTTTAATCTTCATCTTTAGTTGTGAGAAAGAGATGTTTTATTTAGTAGGGGCTGGAGAGAAGGGAATCACATAATCATTTAGTCTTATTTTAATACTGGCCCCAAAACTGATTTTCTCCTTTGGTTGGGTAAATATAAAGATTAGAAGAAAAAAAAATGTCCTTTTTTGTTGCTAGCCTCCTCTGCTCTGGTGTGTGTGCACGAGCTCATGTGTGTGCACCTTCTGGAAGCCTGTTTCTTGATGCTGGCTGATCTTATCGAAGGCCCATCCACCAGGATCTGCAGCACGCCCTGCTGTGGCTCAGCTTCTCATACCCACCTTTGCCTTTACCTCACACTTTCCCTTTCTGCCCTGTGCCTTAAAATCCTTAGAGATATTTTGTGCTTTCTGGTCCATTAATTTTTACTATCTAATGAAACACCCATCCCACAATTCCCTTATCTGGAGAAAAAATATTAGACCAAACCCAACATATTATTTGACCTTGGGTAGTAAGTTCCAATAATATAGTATTGCCAGAACAGTTTCTTTCATTAGCAGTGATATATCTGAATAAGAGATCTCAAATTTGTTTTGAAAATAGCCAGACTGCATTTCTACTTACTCCTGCAATATGTCAGAACCAGCTGACATTTGATAAACACTGTTCACCTCTGGAGGGCATCTTCCTTCCCCAGCAGGAAGTAAGGCTTTTCTTAATGTGTGCTGCTATAGTATCCCGCTAAGACATCATACTGTTCTGGAATTACTTGTTTTCATGTTTATCTCCTTTGAGAGCGAGTTCCTTTCAGACTTTAATAAATTGAATGCAGAGATTAACTATGGATTATAATAAGCATTCCTTTTGGGGTTCTTATGAGAACTGAAGGTAAGTTAATTTCAGTAAGTACATGTAAAGTATTTGCAGTGTTGTGAGTGTTCAATAAACATTAGTTGCTATTGTTAATAGTATTAATAAAATCTGGGTCCTTACACTCAGGTTTGTCTCTAATATCTTAGGTGGTTTTTTTTAGATACGGAATGAGAAGATGACATTTAGGAGCTGGAGCAAAATAGTGAGTCCATTTCCAGACACTGGCTTCATGCTCAGGAAGAGAGGGAGGCATGAAGCTGATACTGCCCTTCACTTGAAACAACACAAACACACAGCTAGGACTCGTATAGAACATGATGACTAAGTGAGAGAATGCTCATTCAATATATCGTTCACTCATTCAATACATTCTTGACTGATTTAATCTTAGCTATTCAATAACTTTAAAGGAAGGGATCAAAACAATGTTTTTAATGCATGCACTCATAGCCCGAGTAGGATGTCATAATACCCCCAAACTGGAAAACACAGGTCCATCATGTTTCAAACTCCCTATCAACAAATAAATACTTATTTAGAACTTTCTAATATGGAACTTTGAGGTCCAGTATGAATCACTAATATTCACTTGGGTTGCAACCAATTTTGGATTCATTGTTCCAACATCCCAGCTAACCATGACTGTTCTCTAAAGACAACATGTCTTGATTTCCTGAATCACCTTTCTGGACCACGACATAGTCATTGCTCAAGTTTTTCCCTAAAAATAAGATGAAGAATGGGGATTATAAAATAAAAGATTGAAGAACAATCTGCTTCCTCTGTTTCCATCAGAGAAGGGTCACAGCAGTGACCAAGTGACAAGTCTTAACAAACAAGTCATTTAATACTTTTCCTCCTTGAAGGGCTACTATAAATCTTTTCTACTGACTTAAGTTTCTCTCTTTTCTTAAGTAATCCTTTTATGTTGCCACCATTTTTATTTCCCCTTCAGGGCTTTACCTTAACACCATACTTGTTAAAACATATCTGATGTATTTTACTCCAAAATATTTTGAACTGGTACAGTTACATTTCAAAATGGTCAAATCATGCTCCCATTTCCAGATTAGTAAAATGCTCAAATTACAGGAAATTAATCATGTCTTTAACCAATTAGGTTCTGTTGTGTGCAAGTCACTGAGACATCACCATGGAAACCACAGGTTGTGGCAGCAGGTAGTGCCAGTGACTCAGCAAGAGGGACTTCTCATCGTGGCTGTAATAATACCTAATGTCCTTACAAGACGCCAGGCAAACATCATAATATGGTTGGTTCATTTTTTTTTCAGATAGTACATAAACTGACAGTTTGCTGGGTTAAGACTGATTTTAGATCAGCCAAAACATCAGTAGGAAAAACAGAAAAGAGAGGAAGATCAAAATCAAGTGGTGAGAGAGAAAGAAAAAAAAACACATTTATGTTTACTATTAAACCAGAGCCAGTACTTTTATTTACAGAGTTCTTAAATCAAAAGTATCAAGTAATTACATATCAGGATGGGTAGGAACACCAAATATTATTTCACGACTGCCACCACGTGTTTCTTCCTCTCTGATACAATTGGCACAGATCCAGGTTTGCTGTGTTTACGACGATTCAATTCCCTAGAGATAAATAAAATATACAAAATATAAGCAAGTTTACAAGAAATCATGTTAACCAAGGAAATTGTTCTCAAAGACATCATACACCATTTTCTTTCATTAGAAAAACGACTACTGAGTCGGGTGTGGTGGCTCACGCTTGTAATCCCAGCATTTGGGAGGCTGAGAATGGAGGATCTGGGTTCGGGGCCAGCCTCAGCTACCTAGTGAGGCATTCCACAACTTAGTGAGACCCTGTTTCAAAATAAATAAAGAATAAAAAAATAGGGGTGGGGGTATAGCTCGGAGGTAGAATGCCCCTGAGTTCAATCCTCAGTACTACACACAAAAACAAACAAACAAACAAACAAACAAAAACTACTACGGAAAAAAATTCACGAGAATAGGTAAAAGGTCCAGATACTAACTAGAAATCACTGAAACTTATTTTCTTCTTTCTCTACTATCGGTGTCTTTTACTAAGTTTAAAACCTGCCACAAAGCTAGGTGTGGTGGCACACACTTGTAATCCTAGTACTTGGGAGGCTTTGAAACTGAAGGATTCGGGTTCACGGTCAACCTCAGCTACTTAGTGAGGCTCTCCACAACTTAGTGAGACCCTGTTTCAAAATAAAAATAAAAAATAGGTCTGGGGGTGTAGCTTGGAGGTAGAATGTCCCTAGGTTCAATCCCCAGTACCACAAAACAAAAACAAACAAAAAAACCTGCCACAGTTACTGGAAGATACAAAAATGATTTGATTCCCTCTCAACTTAGCAAAATAACAGTCATTTGTATAATTTTGTTGCTATTGTTGTCACTGTTGTACTGGGGGGTTAAACCCAGGGGGATTCTACCTCCGAGCTACATCCCCAGTCCTTTTTTTTTTTTTAATTAACTTTAAACAGAGTCTCTCTAGGTTGATGAGAGTCTCGCTACTTGCTGAGGCTGTTCTTGAAGCTGTGATTCTCCTGTCTTGGCCTCCCAAGTAATCTCTTACTGTACACTTGTAATCGCCCTTGGGATTACAAGTGTGCTACACCATGCCTAGTTAGTCTAATTTTTAAAAAATAGAGCTTTTAGGATTTCTGTAATACTTTACATGGCACTGGTGGGGGAAATTCTACTTTATATCTAAAATGTTAGACCTCAAATGCTATGATAAAGTGTGTTAGAGTTGTTTTTACTTGAGAAATGAGCACTATGCATAAATTCTTTGAACTTTCACTTGGAAAATACAGAGTAGTAAGGGGGCACAGTGGTACATGCCTGTAATACCAGTACTTGGTACTTGGGAGGCTGAGACAGGAGTATTGCAGGTTCAAGACCAGTCTTAGGAACCTAGAGAGACTCTCAGCAACCTAATGAGACCATGTTTCAAAAAAAAAAAAAAAAAAGTCTTGGGCTTGGGGTATAGTTCAGAGTAGAATGCCCTGGGTTCAATCTCCAGTACCACAAAAAGAGAAAAAAGAAAAAGAAAATAATATCTCATAACTATATCTACCTTAGAAATTTTTAAAACATGTGTATTTATAAGTTTTTAAATATGAGAAGTATAAGTTGGGCATGGTGGCGCACGCTTGTAATCCCAGCATTTGGGAGGCTGAGACCGGAGGATCCGGGTTCTCAGGCAGCCTCAGCTACCTAGTGAGGCACTCCACAACTTAGTGAGACCCGGTTTCAAAATAAAGAATAAAAAATAGGGCTGGGGGTGTAGCTCGGAAGTAGAATGCCCCTGAGTTCAATCCCCAGTACCGCAAAAAAAAAAAAAAAAAAAAAAAAAAAAAAAAAAAAAAAAAAAAAAAAAAAAAAAAAAAAAAAAAAAAAAAAAAAAAGAAGTATATTAATTTTGATAATTCATTTTCATTGTTCATCTTTTAAACCTACATTTTTTTTTTAGTACTGAGGACTAAACTCAGGGGGCACTGTACCTTTGAGCTACACCCCCATCCTCTCTATGCCCAGCTTAAACCCTTAAACCTACTCTCAAAAAAAAAAAAAAAAAAGTAATGGAACTTCTCACATTCTTAGATGATCATTGGTTCCCTTTTTATTGAGAAAAAGGGGAAAAAGAAAACCCTAGAGAATCTTTGAAGACCTCTCTAGTTCAAAAGCCTCTCAACTACTCCCTTGAAAGGCAGTTTTGTTTGATTTGGTGAGATGAGAGGAGGAAGCACAAAAGGGTACTGGATGGAGGCAAATGTCTCAGCACGTACTTTCGTCGACGAGCTTCCTTCATGATGCGCTGCTCCTGAATCTGGCTGTAGATGGACTTTGGTAGATGTCGATGACGAGCTATACGCTTTATGTGAGGATGATACTGAAATTTCTCCTTCAATTTCTCGCTATAATCCTTGGCTGCTTTTTCTCGTGATGTAAGCTAAAAAATAAAATGCATTTTGGTGTCTTAATGAATAGTGGGTTCTTGGTTTTGTTTCTGTATAATAAAGCTAAGAAGTATCCTTCTCTCCTCCAAAACTAAACATTTCTGACATGCAACCCAAACTGCCAATGTTCTAGTGCCCTTTACAAAGTTATGTCAGTAATTCTACTCTGCAAGCACATTTTCTCTGAGGTAGCATGCCCACTGAGGAGGACCTTCTCTAGGTATAAATAAAAAAGTACTCACACCAACCAACCCATTATTTACTTGTGAAAATAGGCGAACAGAAAAAAGTATTTGATTCTAGATCTTATTTAACAAATGTTAAGGATAATGCAAAATAGAAGGACATTTAATGATGAACTAAAACCTAGGTACAGTACAATACTTACTTAAAATAGAATTGTTTTTAATTAATGCTTATGATAACTGGATTTTCCTATGGGGCTAAATAGAAAATATTTCACACTTAATCTTTCCTTTTTAATATTCTGTATGCTTCTTACAGAAAACATGAGGCATTTAGAAAAACATTATGAATAAGCCGGGTGTGGTGGCACATGCCCAGTACTTAAGGGAGGCTGAGACAGGAGGATCCAGGTTCGTGGCCAGCCTCAGCAACTTAGTGAGGCACTCCACAACCTTAGTAAAACCCTATTTCAAAATAAAGAATAAAAAATAGGAATGGAGCTGTAGCTTGGAGGTAGAATGCCCCTGGGTTCAATCCCCTGTACGGTAAAAAAAGAAAAAAAAGAAAAAAGAAAAACATTATGAATAAAACAAAAGTCAGCCATAATCCACAACCCAGAGGTAGCTAGCCAATAATAATATTTGCAGTATTTTCCTTGAATATTTTTAAAAGTCTGAAGCTTTTTTTTTCTTTTTTTTTGCAGTACTGGGGGTGCAATCTGGGGGTGGAATCTGGGGGCATTCTATCTCCGAGCTACACCCCAAGCCCTATTTTTTTTTTTTTTTTGCGGTACTGGGATTGAACTCGGGCATTCTACCTCCAAACTATACCCCCAGTCCTATTTTTTATTTTTTATTTTGAAATAGGGTCTCACTAAGTTGCAGAATGCCTCACTAAGTAGCTGAGGCTGGCCGTGACCCCGGATTCTCCGGTCTCAGCCTCCCAAATGCTGGGATTACAAGTGCGCACCACCACGCCTGGCAATCTGAAGCTTTCCATATTTACTTTTTTAAAAGTATTTCAGTGACTTGGATATTACAAAACCTTATAGGGACTTGTAGCCTTTGATCTGCCCAATTACCATTCTGCTAACAGAAGACAAAGGCTTCTCCTAAATTCTAAGCTTTTAGTCCCTACACCTTCTCTCCCTACGTAAAGGAAGACACGAAGAAACCAACAAGGTTCAAATATTATCAAACATTTGATTTAACAAAGGCATTCTGAAGGTGTCCTTAACATGAAAAAATATATTACTGCCTTATTTTTTGTTGTTAGAGGTATCAATTGAATCAAAATATCTAAAGTATGTCAAATAAATCTCAGCAATATGATATGCAATAAAATCAGAAGCTAATTTTATGACAAAGAAAAAAATGGGTTCTCTTACCACACCCAATTTTTCAGAAGCATTAGCTTTCCACAGACGAATGTTCATTTCATCAGATCCACACATAATGTACTTGCTGTCAGAAGTCCATTTCACACAGATAACATGTTGCATTCGTTTTGTGTGATAGACTTCCCTACAGAAGAGGAATCAGAGTAAAACTCTCAGGATTTTTGTACAAATTTTCTTTAACCCATTGCCTATCAAGTATTGGAATATCACTTTTGAGCCCTAAAGGAATAAAAGAAGAAAATTCAGTCATTTTTATGTATTTTTATTATTTTTTTGTGGTACTGGGGATGGAACCCAGTTGCATTCTACCTCTGAGCTACACCCCCACCCCTATTTTTTTATCCTTTAGTTTGAAATAGGGTCTAAGTTGTGGAGGGCCTCACTAAGTAGTTGAGGCTGGCTGTGAACCTTCAATCCTCCTGTCTCAGTCTCCCAAGTACTGGGATTATAAGCCTGGCTTATGTATTTTTATTAAACCCAACTAATAAGGTTCTATGTTAAGTGCTGGGGAATTTTTTAAAATCCTACCCTAAGAGAATTTATAATCCAGTAAGAGAAAAAATATAAACAAATTAAGCAAAACCACCTATACAGAAAAATTTTACAAAACAACAAAAAGCATAAAGTATGAATTTAAAGCTGGGGCAACTTTGTAACATTAAGAAATGGTTTACTCTTTAGTACCTCCCACCCCAACTACATCCCAAATTCAAGTTAGGTCAACAACCACTATTTTTTTTCCTAAATGGAAAATAAAATAATGGCATTCAAAGAGCACATCCTGATAGGCTGAACCTGATGTCTGATTTTTGCTTTTGGCACACTGTTTAAAAACTTAATTGTAGTGAGAGTTGATTTACATGTGTGAAAAGAAAGCTACAGAAATGTCTTATAAGTTGAGGTAAGAATCATTAAATAAATGGAGATGTCAAATCTACCTATTTGGAAAGGCTGTGAAACATGCTAAATGAATTCACAGGGGATGCTATATTGAGAAGTGTTAGTAAGAGCATTAAAAAAAAGCAAAAGGTCAGAAAAAATAAGATGACACTTCTGAAGAAATAAATTTTCCCAATCTGGACTAAATGATTCAAAATGCAGATTACATGAGGGAGGGGGAAAAAAAAGCAATGCCATAGAGGACAACCAAATAAAATAGAATTCATATAAGTTAAAATATCTCTAAAGTATATTCACCAAACTAGTTTCTTACATTGTTTCTAAGAGATACCTTTTTTATGTGCTTTTATTGGTGCATTAATGTAAATCATGCTGACATTGACATACATGCACACAGTTTTAACCACAAAGATAAATGGTAAGAAATTTATTTTCAAAAGGGGGAAAAGGTAAGAAAATAGCCTATGAGAATGAGGCAAAATGGCTTTTCTTCTCAATGTTCTGCTTTTCTAAGACTCATTTCTTATCGCTAGTTTGAGTCATCCCACCTTCTCAAAGTAATATGTTTAAATGTATGGAAATTCAATCGGACTTGAGAAATCATTAAAATAACTTATTTAGACCAGTCAAATCCAATGGTTAGTCACTGAATCAACTTAGAATCCTCCTTAATGGTAAATTAAGCAGAGTTCTTAATTTCTTACTATTAGTAGACCAAGATATTTTAAAAACTTAAATTCTTTATGTACATAGTCAAAATAAACTAATTTTTCCATGTGAATGCTACCAATTTGCTTATTCAGTACTGAATAAAATCCCAGTAGAAACCTACTTCCAAATACTGATTTAACTGTAGTTTAAAAACTTTTACTCAGGGCTGGGATGTAGCTCAATCGTAGAGTGCTTGTCTAGCATGTACAAGGCCCTGGATTCAATCCCCAGTATCATGCAAAAAAAAAAAAAAAAAAAAAATTAACTCAAATTTTACGATAAAAATACACTTGTAATCCCAGTATTTGGGAGACCAAAACAGGAGGACAGCAAGTTTGAGACCAGCTTTGGCAATTTAGTGAAACTCTCAGCAACCTAGCAAGATCTCATTTCAAAACAAAAAATAATAATAATAAAAAGAGATGGGGGTGTATCTCAGGGGTAGAATCCCTGGCACCACAAAAACAAACAAACCACTTTAAGCTGGACATGGTGGCACATGCCTATAACCCCAGCTGCTCAGGAGGTTGAGGCATCACAAGTTCAAGGCCAGCCTAGGCAACTTAGCATAGTGGTAGGTCTTTCAAAGGGAAATATTTTAAAAATACAGATATTTAAAGAGCTGCCTACACCTGAGTTGTTGTTGTGTACAGGTAACAAGAACAGAGCATGGAAACAATCCAGAACCAGCTTTTAAGATGAAGGCAAAGGTCACAGGGAAGACCATTCACATCTAAACAAACGGGAAGTGATGCATATTAAGCCTGTGATTACAAAATCTCCAAATGACACCATAAGAAAATTCCCTAGGAATGGGGTATAAGAACTTCTTTATCAATTTAGGAATAACCTGGCCATCCTAGCTAGATCTGCATTTAGCTGCCCTCATTGGCTTTGGAATAATTAAGCCTCAACTCAATTGCTGGGTCCTTGGGATCAGAGGTAAACACACAATTCCATTTCTTTATTTCTTTGCTTTCTTTAGTCTTTAGGCCATAGTCTCTTGCTTAACAGCCTTGCCTTGGGCCTGACTGAATTATTCCCGCAAACCATTCATGACAATGTGGAGAATATCAAGGCAGCTGAGAAGGAAGCAACAGCCACATAAGAGCCAACACCAGGAGTGGCACAATGGAGACAACGGAATGAAGATCAAAGCCATCAAACACTCTTAGCATACTTTTGATTCATGAATAGTGATGGTGACAATTATCTGCTGGCAATTAATGATTATACAAGGCTTGAAAATCATTATCGCTTTCCCAAAGTAAGAGGACAGAACGATGCAACTATCACAAGTTAAAACACCAGAGTTAGCCGGGGGTGGTAGAGCACACTTGTAATCCCAGTACTTGGCAGGCTGAGACAGGAGGATTGCAGGTTTGTGACCAGACTCAGCTACTTAGCGAGGCCCTCTGCAACTTAGTGAGACTCTGTTTCAAAATAAGGAATAGCCGGGCGTGGTGGTGCATCCTTGTAATCCCAGCAATTGGGAGGCTGAGACCGGAGGATCCAGGTTCGCAGCCAGCCTCAACTACCTAGTGAGGTACTCTGCAACTTAGTGAGACCCTGTTTCAAAATAAAGAATAAAAAATAGGGGTGGGGGTATAGCTTGGAGGTAGAATGCCCCTGAGTTCAATCCTCAGTACCGCAAAAAAAACAAGGAATAAAACTAGGGCGGAGGGTGTAGTTCGGAGGTAAAATGCCCGTGGGTTCAATCCGCGGTACTGCAACAAAACAAAACAAAACACCAGAGTTAGACAAGAGATTGGCTATAACTGGAAAAGTTTTGGAAGAGTTGCTTGACTGAGGAGGCAGTTTGAAAGCTCTTTCCGTGGTCAACGCAGGGCTTCCATGAGGGTGAGACAAGTGAAGCACCCAGTGTGAACCTGAAGGAGGCATTCATTCTCACAGGGGTACAGATGCAGACCATGTACTTGTACAACCACGAGAGTGAGAGACTCCTTCCATTCTGTACCCTATTCATCTTGCTTGTCTTCTCCTAGTCCTACTCCTTCTGGAATAGAAAAAGTCAGGACGTGTCTTTGAAAACAAACATCATTCTTCCTGAAGGCTCAGAAACTTGCAGCGCTATAGAAGCTAGGTTAGTTTATCCTGCCATGACTAATGATCAAAATTCTCATCACTGCCCTAAAACGGTTAAGTGTCTTCATCCTGTTGAAGCTACAACAACAAATTGAACATGTGCTAGATTTTTATAAGTAAACAAAGAGCCCCAGAAAGATTATCTGCTACCATCAACCTTTAGGAAGCTGGTTAAAATGCCTTGCCATTTCTGCACTGCGTCCTCAGGCTCAGATTACCACCGTCCATCCTCATTACACAGCTTCTCTCTTCTTTCCCATATTCCACTCCTTCCCTACTACCTCCAATAATTCCCATCTTCTTTCCAACTAACTATAATTATATCAAGAAAGACTAGGTAACTAAGCAAGAGTGTACAGACACACACATGTATGTGTCTATTATATTTTAGAGAGATTATTCATTTAGATTTTCTTTTGTATTTTAATATATAGAGTTGTTGTTAATATTAAATGGAAGTGGTCTTTTTTTGGGGGGGGGGTGTTGGGGGGTTGAATCTAAATGCATTCTATCTCTGAGCCACACCCCCAATCCTTTAAATTTTTTATTTTGAAACAGGGTCTAAGTTGCTGAGGCTGGCCTTGAATCTAAATCTCCTATCTCAGCCTCCCAAGTAGTAAATTACAGGCATGTATCACTGTGCCTGGCAAAGGCTCACATTTCTATGTGAGTGATATTACCATAATTCTTTATCATAATTTTTATGAGAAAATTTCCTTCAATTTACTTGAATTGGTTTTACGCATACTTCTAGGAACATATCTAAGGTATTACAAGGAACAGTGAGAATCTGTGTGCAAGTGCTTTGTAAACACAGTCCACTACACACGGTGCTTTATCTTACACAAGAGTTGGGTTTTACAGTCAGCCAGTAAAGGGGCTGGGGGTACAGCTCAGTGGCAGAGTGACTGCCTAGCATGCATGAGGTATTGGGTTTGATCCCCAGCACTGTAAAAAATAAAATAAGTTAGCCAGTAAAGCCAAAAAAACCAAATACAAAGTTATCCCTGAAAGCCCCTTAAAATACCAGTTTCCTGAGTTATCTCAATACAAAAGTATGATTATTACAATGTATTGTAAGTATAAATACACACTGTACTATATATTTAGTAACATGTTTTAGAGAGCCAAGCTATATAAAACAACACAATTATCTCTCTTTTTTATGACTAGGGATTAAACCCAGGGGCATTCTACCTATGAGTTACACCCAGCCCTTTATATTTTTATTTTGAAACAGGGTCTTGCTAGGTTACTAAAAGTCTTGCTATATTTCTGAGGCTGTCCTTGAACCTGTGATTCTCCTATCTCAGCCTCTCAAGTACTGGGATTACAGGCAAACAACACAAATCTTAAAACACCAGAATCACACTCAGTGTGCTTACAGAACAAAACACACAAATGAGACTACAGGAAGCTGAGTATTCAAGTTTCCCAGCCTTTGATTCATCAGGGCTTACATCTACTAAAGTGGAATGGAGGGAGAATGATCTTGACAATTTAAACTTTTTTCTATTTACATTGGTTGAATTTGAATGAGTGAAAAATTAGAATATAAGGCATTATTATTAACTGTTCTTAAAACTATATCAGGTATAGTTTAGGTATATGAGTTCTTCATTATCAAATTAAAACTTTAAGAAAGTTTACCAAATACATAAATAACCTGTTCGATGAAAGAAACTGCCTGGTAAGCTAATGCCCATAGATGATATAATGGAAGTTGATACAAGTTACAATACCTAGGTGTGAACCCCTTCATATCATATACATATAGCCAGCCACCCCCTCAGAAAAGATAAATAGTGATTAAGACAAAGAGAGAGGGGGGGAGGGAGGGAAAAAAAATCACAAACAAAAATAACTGGCTTGTTGGTAATCACATACCTGCTTCGACTTTTGGCCACAGGAAAGATTCGAATAGATTTATCAAAACTGGCAGACACAAACTCTCTCCCAGTGGGGGAGTAATCCACGTCAAGCACCGCAGATACATGATCCATGTGGACCATTACAGGTGTGTCCAGTGAACGCATATCGAAAGTATACAAGCTGTAAAGAATTTTTAAATATTTGATATAAATTTCTAAAAATCTTGAATTTGTAGTACTAAAAGACATTAGTGGCCAATTAGCTAAATAATATACATCTAAATAAACAACTACATTTCCTGTACATAGGCAGGTGAGGGATAGGGAAAAACATCAACAATTTTTTTTTTATACTAGGGATTGACCCTAGGGACATTCTACCTCTGAGCTACACCCCAGCCCTATGTTATTTTATTTTTATTTTGAAACAGGGTCTCGCTAAGTTGTTGAGGGACTCACTAGTTGCTGAGGCTGGGCTTGAACCTGTCTCAGCCTCCTCAGTACTTGGATTATAGGCATACCCCACCATGCCTGGCTCCAGCTAACTATATTTATTTTTCCTTAATATTACACTTACACATAAAAATACATAAACACACCTTCTTCCTTATAAATGTTTTATTGTAGAAAATGTGGAAATTAAAAAAAAATACTAAGAATACAAATTTACCTTTAATTCTATCACCCAGAGAAAGTCAGTTGGTGTAATAGGTTTTGTGTATGTGTGTGTGTGTGTGGGTGGGGTGCTGGGGAGTGAACCCAGAGGCATTCTACCTGAACTATACCCCAGTCTGGCAAAACCCAGTACTTGGGAGGCTGAGACAGGAGAATAACAAATTTGAGGACAGCCTCAGCATCTTAGTGAGACTCTCAGCAACCTAGTGAGAAAAGCAACCTGTTCCAAAAACAGAAAAATAAAAAGGGCTAAAGTTGTAGCTCAGAAGTAGAATGATCCTGAGTTCAATGCTCAGGACTTAGTGAAAGTCCTGATAAGTAAAACATATGCAATTGAGCAATTTCTGATAGAATACATTTTTTTTTGCAGTACTGGGGATTGAACTCAGGGGCATTCTACCTCCGAGCTATACCCCCAGCCCTATGTTTTTTATTCTTTATTTTGAAACCGAGTCTCACTAAGTTGCAGAGTGCCTCACTAGGTAGCTGAGGCTGGCCGCGAACCCGGATCCTCCGGTCTCAGCCTCCCGAATGCTGGGATTACAAGCGTGCGCCACCACGCCCGGCTTAGAATACATTTTTAAAAAGAAAAAAAACTCACTTGTAGTCTTCATTTGCTGCAGTAAAAATAAAAGCTTCCATAGGGTTCCAACAGATTGTATTTGTTCTCATTTCTAAGATAACCTAAGGAAGGAAAAGTACACTATTATCTTAACATGAAATCAATTACCTTTAAAATTCCTTCTTTTTTCATTGATTTAAGCAAATATTTAGTAAACACCTATTATGTGTACAGTACTCAGCTCAAAGTAATGGGAAAATAAACTAATTAATAATTGTTTTCTGAATGCATGGGCAGAGTTGTAAATATGAAAAATAGAAACACGGCCAATACCTGGTCCTTAGACTTCAAGTAACACATAGTTTAGTCAGAAAAATGAACATGGATAAGAAGATACAAATAATAAGCAAAAAGTAAATATTAAATTAGGGGCAAAATTAACGGTGAGCTTAAGGTTGTAAGTATAGAAGAAATGTTTCAAAAAACAAGCATGACTCTGTACTTGGGAGACTGAGACAGGAGGATGGAAGGTTCAAGGACAGCCTCAGCAAGTAGTGAGACTCACATCAACCTAGCAAAACCCTGTTTCCAAATAAGAAAAAAAAACACATTGGGGGTATAGCTTGAAGGTAGAATGCCTCTGGATTCAATCCCCAGTAACTAACACACACACACACACACACACACACACACACACACACACACACACACACAGCAAAAACAAAAAAAACAAGCATGATTTGAACTGACCTATGATGACAGCAAATTTATTATGGTGTTTCTCAACAGAATACTACTGGTATTTTGGGAAGGATAAACTTCTGTTGGGCACTGACTGGCCATTGTATAATGTTTAGCTATCAGGTACTTCCCCAATAACTGCCCCTCTCATATTTCTAAAACTACACCTTATAGGAGAATATAACCACTGATTGAGACCTACTATAATTGGAAAAGACAAAAAAAACACTGATAAAGGCTGGGGATGTAGCACATAGCTCAGTGGTAGGGCCTTGCCTAGCATGCTTGAAGCCCTGGGTTTAATCCCAGTACTCAGGGTGGGAGAGAGAGAAGAAGACTAATGATAGTCTAGTAGACAGAACATTGCAACAATAACAACAACAACAACCAAGAAATCATGGAGCTTAAAATATTATTATACTGCTAAACAATGGGATGCAATACCCGTCATTAATAACTTTAATTCAACAAATACTAATTAGATGCCTAAAATTTACTGGCATCTTGGAAGACACAAAGAAATTTAAGGCTCTATACAAAGCAATAGGAAGTTGAGAGAATGCCACTATTAAACCTCTGGGGTTTAAGAATATCCCTAAGAAAATAAAACTTAGCCTGAAAAACATTTGCTCCTTATTTTCAGTCATTCAGTTTACAGAAGGATGCACAAAACAAAGACAAATCTGAAACTCACCTTTTTCAGAGGAGTAGCTTGCCTCATATCATATAGTACTATATTTCTGTCAGAAGCACAACTTCCCAAGAGAAATGTCTAAAAATAATGAGAACATATGCCAGTTAAAAGTCAGGTTTGGCAGTAAACCATGTCTATTCAGTACAAAATTAATTTAATATCCTTAATCTTTATATTAAAACACCAAGTTGTAACATTACAGCACCTTTTATGATGATACAATAAGTCGTCCATCATCTCAGCAACCTAAGTCAAGTATTTTCACTTTTGAATCCCTGTGCATGGATTTCAGATGCCAGTGATGACACTGTACACACAATATTGGTTTCTAATTTATAAAAGAACATTCTTCACTTATATGTTCTTCAACTCGTACTTGTTTACTGTTTTTCACTATAAATAATTGTGTGTGTGGGGGTGTAATACTGGGGATGGAACTCAGGGGCATTCCACCTCTGAGCTACTTGGTGAGGTTGTTCTCAAACCTGCTTGTAATCCCAGGACTTGGGAGGCTGAGACCAGAGGATACGGGTTCGTGGCCAGCCTCAGCTACTTAGTGAGGCCTTCCGCAACTTAGTGAGGCCCTGTTTCAAAATAAAGAATAAAAAATAGGGCTGGGGGTGTAGGTCAGAGGTAGAATGCCCCTGGGTTCAATCCCCAGTACCACAAAAAACCAAAAACAAAACCTGCAATCCTCCTGTCTCAGCCTCCCAAGTACTGGGATAATAGGCATGCACTACTGTGCCTGGCTCTGTACACAGTATTTTCCAAACACATAAATCTTCTGCTTTACTAGAAGCTAAACATTTCCTCATATTTGCTAACTCTCTATATAAATTAGGCCTGTCCTTTGTTCAAATTGTTTTAAGATGTTTCAAATATTCAGCTTATTACTAAGTCAGTTTTAAATGTGCAAGGCACTTAGATAACCTTTGGCGTTAAGTGGAAACAATCCCTCTACCATCCAGTGGAGCCCTGAATCCCACCTTTGTAGCATCATTCCTCCTCACTCACAGGTCCTGACACCCACAATTCCTAGCTTCTGCCTCTATTACTTCCTAGTTCAAGTATCTCAGGAACAAGAACAGTTATTTAGCAAACAGGTGTATTGCCTGCAACTGTGTGAACAGTTCAAACAGAACGCCATAAAGCTAATGTTATAACCATGATCTCTTCCCTGTCCTTTCCAAAAGCTTCCTGTCTCAACAGCTGCCATTCTGAGATCTCCTCTAGTGATTCCCCTCAATCTTTCCTGGCTTTCCATTATGTCACCTCCCATTTCTAAAACAAAGACTGATCTGAGCAAAGTAAAAAATTCTATCTAGACTGAAAGTCAACTTTCACACTGTGAACGTGACAATGCTCAGCATAAATTTAGGGCTCTACGAGAATTCTAGGCTTCAATATTTTAACAGAAAATTAATTATTAATGCTGAGAAGAGACAAATACACTCCATTTGTTCACAGCAACATGCCCTTCCATTAAGTTAATATAGGATAAGAGACATGTACACCATCTGCTTTTACCACTGAGTTCAGAAGGCTAATAACAAACAAACAAACAAAAACACAGCTGAACAAACAGAGCTGTTATACGGACAAGGTTGAAAAACATGATTCCTAGATCATTTCTAGTAATGGTGACACAGATAGATATTCACTAAAATAGAGAATAAAAAATTTTTGTCCCTTTAAGAAGTAGTAATCACGATTTATTTATTTATTACTTAATTTATTTGTGGTACTGGGAATTGAACCCAAGGACCTTCTACCTCTGAACTACACCTGCAGCCCTATTTTATTTTTTATTTGAAAATAGGGTCTCATTAAGTTGCTGAGCCTGTCTGCAAACCTGTGATCTTCCTGTCTCAGCCTCCCAAGTATTGGGACTACGAGGGTGTGCCACCACACCAGGCAATTTTTATTTATTTTTGTGGTACTGGAGATTGAACTCAGGGGCATTCTACCTCTGAGCTATACCCCCAGCCCTATTTTTTTTTTCTTTATTTTGAAACGGTCTCACTAAGTTGCAGAGTGCCTCACTAGGTAGCTGGGGCTGGCCGAGAACCCGGATCCTCCGGTCTCAGCCTCCCAAATGCTGGAATTACAAGCATGCACCACCACGCCTGGCTGGCAATTTTTTTATAGTAATAATATCACCATCTTGAATTTAAGCAGCACTGTTTAAAAATGCTCATATGCATTATATTTTATACTCAACAAACTTATGAGGTATATGAGAAGATACAACTAATTTGACTTAAAATACAGAGAATTATGAGTTGGATAAAGTTAATGCAAAGGCACACTGGCAGGAAACAGTTTTGACTTAGCTCCACAAGAAGTAGGACCTAAAATGTTCTTACAAATTGCTTGTGTTTGTAGCCCTGCACTGCCAAGTAGGCTTGACCCTCTGGGCCACACTTCACTTCTATAACCAAGGGGAACATGGGGAAGAAAGACAAAGGATAGAGTGAGGAAGACATACTATATATACTCTAGACTAGGAATCAGCAAACATTTTCTGTAAAAGGCCACAGAATAAATATGTGGTTTCTACAGCAATTACTCAATTCTGTCATTACAGTGAAAAGCAGTTACAGAGGGTATGTAAGCAAGAGGGCCTACCTGTGTTCTAGCAGAACTTTATAAAAACAAGCAATAGACCAAATCCGCTCACAGACTACTTTGCCAGCTCCTGCTCTAGACCTGTTTCCTCTTCCAAAAGTGTGTACAGAGGGATGGGCTGATGGCAAGAAGGGATCCCCTGCTTTGCTTGCCTTCTTGGTAATACCTCAAGGTCAAGCTCACATGGCACTGCAGCAGCTTATGTTTCAATACATCATATGAACAATTTTTATATTCTGCTACTTGGACTTAATCTCTCTTCTCTCCTTGTACCAGTCGGGGTCACTGAGAGTATAAAATCTGCATATCAGGATTTCCTCTTACAAAATTTGTAAGTAGCCTCCTGATGGCATCTAAAAATCAGCATATACTTGCAGTGATTTCCTTTTCTTTCTGAAGGAAAAAGAATCTCTATTGAGTCTTCTGGACAATGAGTTCATCTACTGTTACATATTCAGAAAAAACTCAGGAAAAAGTCTTAAATCTAAAGGCTAGGTTAGGCTTCAGGCCAGTCTTCATTCCTAAGTTTACACCTGAATATATAATATGTAATGGCCAATCTCCAACTTTTCTTTTAGGCTGGGAAGGAACCAGCATTCACAACTCAGACTTCTGAGCAAAGAAAAATATAAACATAAGTAATTATCATACAGTTCAGTAACGATCATGCAGGTTACTATGAAGCACTGGTACCTTATGACTTACGAATACAGAAAATAATGCTCTCTATTCTGACCTCCAAGAAGGTTAAGGGGAAAATATCATTTTTTTTTTTTTTACGATACTGGCAATTGAACTCAGGGGCATTCTACCTCCAAGCTATACCCCCAGGCCTATTTTTTATTCTTTATTTTGAGACCGAGTCTCACTAAGTTGCGGAGTGCCTCACTAGGTAGCTGAGGCTGGCCGCGAACCCAGGTCCTCTGGTCTTAGCCTCCTGAAAGCTGGGATTGCAAGCGTGCGCCACCATGCCAGGCAAAAACATAACATTTTCCCTAAAGTATAATCTATGGAATATGAGTGTTGAAGGTGTAAGTAAAACTAAAGTTATTTGGTCCAATATTTGGATTCCACCCCCTGAGCACATGCACATATCCTCCTCTAACGATATTTAACATTGGTATCTGGGACTAAACTTTAGGCAAACATGTTGCGATTTTATAGAATCAAGACACAATCTAGAAAACTGACCAAATGCCCCCCAAAACATTAAAATTCAGAAAATTATTTTATCATATGTTCAACAGTTTCCTAAACAGAGCTGAAATTAGTAAATGATAAGGACATAATAAGAATATATTTTTTGAAAGACCATTACCTCGATTGGGTTAAATTTAACACTGTTTATACTGTCAAATCCCCAGGTCATTGAACATATAGGACTGGTTCTTTCTTCATCCCAAATGTCTACTTGCTGTCCACATGTGGCAAAAACAGTATCTCTCCAATGATGATCAATTCCAGTATAAACTGTCTTGAAAAGCAAAAAAGTCATTAAAGATGGGCCTCTTTGCTACTACTTAAATCAGCCGATTAAAAACTTTTATTTATCTACATACTCTCTCTTTTGGCAGGATGGAGGTAGGGGGAGGAGACGACTGGAGTCTGAACCCAGGATTACTCTGCCTCTGACCTAGATCATCAGTCCTTTTGTATTTTGAAACAGGGTCTTGCTAAGTTGCTAAGGCTGGCCTTGAGCCTGTGATCCTGCCTCAGATCCCAAGTACTGGTACACTCTAATTTTTTTTTTTTTTTTAAGGAAATCCCTGTTCACAAAGGAACTTCTTGAAAGTCCTTCCTTCAAAGAGGGAAAAGTATCATAAAGAGTTATGATAGTTTATAAAATAAAACAAATTTTGTTTTAGGAATTACTTTTATCATGTTAAAAGTTTCCTAAACAGAGTTTAAGTTATTAAACAAGAAGGAAATAATAAGAACATATTATTAAGTACCATTAATTTGTTACCACCCAGGAATTATTTCCATCTCATGTTCATGCTCCACCCCATGTCCCTTTAAGAATATTTGGAAGCCGGGCGTGGTGGCGCACGCTTGTAATCCCAGCATTCGGGAGGCTGAGACTGGAGGATCCGGGTTCGCGGCCAGCCTCAGCTACCTAGTGAGGCACTCCGCAACTTAGTGAGACTCGGTTTCAAAATAAAGAATAAAAAATAGGGCTGGGGGTATAGCTCGGAGGTAGAATGCCTCTGAGTTCAATCCCCAGTA
>PVLC010019307.1:0-30835 GCA_004027655.1 Graphiurus murinus | reverse complement strand
CTCAATGTGACTTAGTTACCAAAAAAATTTATTATGTTAACAAATTTGTATCTGATGGCTCTTAAGTTGTAGGCATTGTCTTATGTTCTGAGCGTCAACAAAAAGGCCAAGTCCCTTCCTTGGTGGAGGGGGAGGGACACATAAATAAAGGCAAGCCAGCCAGGGATCAGCACTATGACAAAAAAGAAGCATGTAATAGCATGGAGTATCTCTTGGATGGCAGCAAGATTAGGCAACTAACATTATAGTGGCGTTGGGAGTCTAACTCAGATCCCCCAACAGCAAAATTTAGGGTTTTATTCAAATACCATCATGATAGTAAAATCACCTAGGAAAAAGAATGACAGAGAAGGAAAGAAGCCAAACAAATTATGCTTTACTCTGTGGCATAAACTATTACAGAAAAATCCCATCTTTCATTCTCCTCTTGTTCCAATTTTTAGCTGATTATGTTGTGGACAAAATAAAAGACTACTGTTTCCAACCTCCTTTCTAGGTGGCTGTTGCCAAGTGATCATGTAGTGACCAATGAGAGACTTTGAGGTAGAAGACATGGGAGGTGCTTCTGGGAAGTCTCCCTAGATTTATTTATTTCCTTCCTTCCTTTCTTCCTTCCTCCTTTCTTTCTCCTTCCCTCTCTTTTTTCTCCTCCCTTCCTTCCTTCCTTCCTTCCTTCCTTCCTTCCTTCCTTCCTTCCTTCCTTCCTTCCTTCCTTCCTTCTTCATACAGGGGATTGAACACAGAGGCATTGTACCTCCAAGGTATACCCTCTAGGCCTTTTTATATTTTAATTGTTTTGAAGCAAACAATTGTACCATGAAGAAACACCCCTCATGCTATGTATCAGCTGTATCAGTCCAACATTGTCTAGCCCCAGATTTGTCTTATGAAAAAAGTCTTTTAAATCACCCAATTTCCTATTATTTTAGGTTTTCTTTTGCATGTAGGCAAACCCAATCCAAACTCACACAAATCCCTCTTTTGGAGGTGGGGCTGGGGAAAGTGCACCTATATGACACCTTGGATAGACTACTGGCTTGGCATTTAAGCTTCACTACATTGAAACAGAATAAAAGTAAGAGCCGGGCGTGGTGGCGCACGCTTGTAATCCCAGCATTTGGGAGGCTGAAACCGGAGGATCCGGGTTCGAGGCCAACCTCAGCTACCTAGTGAGGCACTCCATAACTTAGCGAGACCCAGTTTCAAAATAAAGAATAAAAAATAGGGCTGGGGGTATAGCTCGGAGGTAGAATGCCCCTGAGTTCAATCCCCAGTACCGAAAAAAAAAAAAAAAAAAGAATAAAAGTAAGAGAATGCAGTTAGAAGTAGGCAAGGAGAGACTCTTTTACTTTCCTATTCATTACCAATATGGGACATAGTCTGTTAAAATCCAGTTTTAATAATCTTAGATGTAAGTGTGTGTGTGTGTGTTTGTGACAGAGAGAGAGAGATATGGGGGGAGGAAATTTTGATATAAATGCCAGTTATTTTTAGGTTATAGAACTGAAGCTACATATTGCAAAGTTCAAATTAAGAACCACACTTAAAATTACAGATAATTTAATCAAAGTTTTAATATATTCACCTACGAAATGTGGATAATTCCATTAAGGACATTATGCTATTACCAAAATTAATAAGATGCTACACGTAGGTATTCAGAAGATGATAGTTGATTTTCTGTTATGATTATTATTATTATTATTATTATTATTAATTATTGTTAACAATCCCCAGTACTTCCTCAGAGTACTGAGATGGGGCTGGGGAAAGTACATCTGTATTGGTCATTGTGTGGAGATCATCTGCTACTGATTAAAATTCACAACATTTTATTAGCTGAAAACAGCATACACTATTGCTCTATGACCTGAGGAGATTCTGCTTTGTTCTCATGAGAGTCTAACTAGAGCATCTGATGGAGTAGGTGTTTAGTAGAAGTTTACTAAACTCAACTGAGCACGTCAGGCTTGTTTTATTCAGGTGCCGTTTTGAGAGGATTAGTTATTAGGTTTGATTTGCTTGTCTTCAATTTCTCTGTTAATATTCCCTCAAAAATGACCTTATATCCTGAATTTTTAAAAACCTAGTTTTGAATATTATTCCTCTTCCAGAATGTTAAAGGTTAAATTTTGTTTTTATGGCTTCCGTTACATGTAAAAATTCACATTATTAATGAAATATATATTTCCCCCTCTGCTCTAACTCTAGTTATCTGCTAAAATGACCTCAGGGAAAATAGGGTATGTTCAAATAAAAGGCAGGATTCCTGGTGAGAAGTTTCTTTGTGAGGTGTTGCTAAATATGGCCACTAGATGGCAGCATCAGCTCATTCCTCACAACATTGTCCGCTAATGTTTCCTTCAGCAATTAATGTTTAAGAATGAATTTTGGAGAGCTGTGAAATCATAGATAAGTTTCATGTGTTTGTGGCTGTGTACAGTAATTCCACAGGGAAGGACCAGAGTGTTCATCAGATTCGCTAAAGTTAATGGCACATAAACATTTAAAATCACTGATCTACTTTAACATTCATATTATTTGTACTGTGAAACTAAATTATAAAGGAAAAATGATTTCCTGGTGACACATAGCAGAACTGTATCACATCTATTCTAGAAACTCGTAGTTCAGAGATGTTAACTTCTCAAATACAATTCTTATATCACCAAAACAATGAAAAATTAAAAGGCTTTTTAATATCATCTGCAAATACATTTCCTAGTCGGCTCTTTTTTACTTTCAAAAGAAATAAAATTGTTTTCATTAGTATTTCTGTCTTTGTAGATAGATTAGAATATTTTGGCAAATAATTATTTTCATATACCTATATTTTCATATTTGTATTTTACCTTAATAGGAATTATTAAATAACTAAAGACTAACCTCCTTACTCAATATATAATGCCATATTTGAATAATAATGGTAATTTAAAATGCTAATATCAGCTGGGCTTGGTGGCACACTTTTGTAATCCCAGCATTTGGGAGGCTGAGACTGGAGGATCCGGGTTCACAGCCAGCCTCAGCTACTTAGTGAGGCCCTCCACAACTTAGTGAGACCCTGTTTCAAAATAAAGAATAAAAAATAGGGCTGGTGGGTATAGCTTGGAGGTAAAATGCCCCTGAGTTCAATCCCCAGTACCGCAATAAATAAATAAATAAATAAATAAATAAATAAATAAATAAATAAATAAAATGCTAATATCAATTGAGCTCTTGGGATACTCTTTAAAAACAGGTAATGTTGTAAAACTCTTAAGTGACAAATGATGTAAACCTTGTAAAGATAATTTCATTTAAGACAACCCTGCCAATTGGGGATTATAATCATTCTAGGAGAAGGACGCCTGAGGCTCATAAAAGTGAAGTGATTTGCATGAAGCTATATGGGAAGAAACGGTGGACACAGATATCAAGTTAATCTTGCTTCTCAAATTCTTTCCCTTTCTCAAACCTCTTCCTTTACCACATGTGCTGTTATTTTGACACATATAGAATAATAACATCAATTGTTTTTCTTCTGTTTCTTTGTGCTAGCGTCACCCTTACTCTAACACTTACTTATATAGAATGCATTATTCGGTGTGTCTGGTGTTTTGTGCCCCACTTTTTATTTCTGAAAGCTTTCTTGATGTATTTACTTGTGAAATGTTTTACATACATTTGGAATTAATTTTTTACGTTAAAGTGTAATTTCTCAGTGGAACATTTTTATATAAGGTTATCAAATATAATAATGTAATATATGCCAACTTAACTAAGCTTTGGTCTCCATCGTCTATGGCCAAGCTCTTACAAGGGATAGTAAGCTTTGGACAACATTACCATAGTAGAAGATAGCACTGATAAGTTCCATATGTGAGGTCATCACATGTTCGAAATTTAGAAGGAGAAATTGTTTTTGACTGTGAATGTCAGGAGGGGGGAGGCTTTGTTTGGACAAGGTCATTTTTTAAGCTACCATGAAGACTAGGTTGCATTTTGACTGGTCCCACTTAGATATAATAATGTGACCAGAAATTGAGAGGAAGGAGGAGTGAGTAGCCCATGAGATTGAACTGCAGCAGGTACAGAGAGGATGGAATATAGTGTTGGAGAGGGAGTTTGTGGCAGGACCTGTGAGGTCTTGGAAATCAATCAATTGGGATGAACTATGAACATATCACCTGTACTGAAAAGGCTCTTCCTGGCCCGATCTGGCTGATTATGTTAAACCTGGTGTTGGATGCAGGATAAACTGGAGTGAGAGGGTGAGAACCTGGCGGTGTGGAAGAGCAATAGGAAGCTCGGCCAGGGCTTGTGTCTGTAGCTTTCGATTAGAAGCATTTGGGTTCCTCCAGATTTTCTGATGTATTATCTGAGAATTGGACCTGAAGCTCCAAAGAAGAGTCAGCTACACTGTCAGGTCGAGAACAACTGCTCTAGGCCAATGTTCCCTATGTAATAGTCTGAGGAGCCTTCAGGATATTATTTGTGATTTAAAAGTCCTATCAGATTTTTTTTTCTTATGGGAATTTTTTTCTATGCAATTTTTGCATTTAAAAATCATATTAGCTGGGTGTGCTGGCACATGCCTGTAATTCCAGTACTTGGGAGGCTGAGATCAGAGGATTATAGGTTTGAGGCCAGGCTAACCAATTTAGTGAGAGCCTCAGCAACTTAGGGAGATCCTGCTTCAAAACAAAACAAAAATAACTAAGTAAGTAAAAGGGTTAGGGTGTAGCTTGAAGGTAGAATGCTCCTTGATTCAATTTTTAGTATCAAAATAAATTATTCTTAATAATTCATATTTTAAAGATAAGCCCTGTCACTAGGCTATCAACTATGGGGTTTTTAAGTGGATAAACCAAATAAGAGAAAGTGTAATTGCTACTGGCTTGTTACTGGTTATAAGAACAAACTCTCTCTTTTTTTGGAGAATGGCAATTCATAATTAAAGAAAGTTTTCATAGTACATGTTTCTTAAATTGTATTAAAAAGTATCTGAGTATCCACAGTAGTTTTTTCACTGAAAGAACAAAAAAATACTTATATATTTTCTTTTTAAGGCATTTATATGTCAATCATTTTAACTAGTACTGTCCAGGGTTAAGTTAATGTAAGACTAAATAATATAAATGCTTCAATATCCCTATTAAGTAGACTCCCTTTTGTTTACAATAAAATAAAATAGTACCTGGCTTGAGAATCCCCAGAGCAGACAAAAGCCAGTAAATCCATGGAAGCAACCTTGACCTTGCTTGATTTATAAACATAAGTAATACTTGTGCTGTTTCTTTTAAATGTCTGCATTAAAGAAGAGTGACAGCTGGACATGATGGCACACACCTGTAATTCTAGTACTTGGGAGGCTGAGGCAGGGGGATTGCAGGGTTGCAGCCAGGCTCAGCAATTTAGTGAGAACTTCAGCAACTTAGCAAGAAATACGTTTCAAATAAAAACAAAAAGGGCTGAGGGTGTAGCTCAGAGGTAAAATGTCCCTAGGTTCATTCCCTAGTACCAAAAAAAAAAAAAAAAAAAAAAAAAAAAAAAAAGGAAAAGAAAAAACTTCAGTTCAACCAATCAGAAGTCCCCAATTAACTTAGTTATAAAACTAGGAGCTTTCTAACTGGATAGTCTAAACAGGGATCTGGTTATTATTTAAAGTTGAAACAAAACATATACCTTGGTTGGTATTTATTATTTCCATTAATAAAAACAGCCAGGAAGGTATAGCATAGCTAATAAAGAAATGGTTACAATTTTTGACAATTTTTTATTGGCCACTAGAAGACAATAAAAGTTGAGATAGAGACACAGAGTTAAGATGAAAATAATGCAGGCAGGCAGGAAAGCTTACACTGGGTTGGGGTTCTCCACGGTTTCATAAAAGAAGCTTCCTGCCTGGAGATCGGGGTGACGGTAGGATTTGAGATCTATCAGGACACTAGGGGGAGGCAACAGCACCAGGAAAAGCATGCTGAGATGACAAAGGAGAGATGTAAGTTGGCCAGACAGGGATTGGGAAGAAAGGAGGAGGGGATGCAGAGTGTGAGGAGGTGGGCTTTATTGTTTTCTGGAAGAAGGGACCAAGAACAGATATTATTAAATTCTAGAGTTGCCCAACTAGAAAGCTGGCTTTGCGTACAATGGTCAGAAAGGAAGAATGATAAGAGGTGCAGGGACCCAATAGGAGCTAGTGTGCCAGCTTGGGCGAGAAGTACCATGATGGCTAGACAATAAGGACAGTGAGCATTCCCTGAACTCTTCCATAAGCCAGGC
Source organism: Graphiurus murinus (assembly GCA_004027655.1). Taxonomy (NCBI): domain Eukaryota; kingdom Metazoa; phylum Chordata; class Mammalia; order Rodentia; family Gliridae; genus Graphiurus; species Graphiurus murinus. The sequence continues at coordinate 24,571 of PVLC010019307.1, read as the reverse complement.
ACGTTAATGCATTATTTCATGTAATTTCTCACTCTAGTTACTCTTATTCAGTTTCTTGCAACATTTGAGAGAATTGAAACTTGAGAGTTTGTAATAACTTGCTCTAGATCAAGAGGTAGGGTTTCAGCCAGGTGTGGTGGCGCATGCCTGTAATCCCAGTACTTGGGAGGCTGATACAGGAGGATCATAGGTTTGAGGCCAGTCTCAGCAGTTGAGTGGGATCCTATTTCAAAACAAAACAAAACAAAGGTTTGGGTATATAGCTTGGAGGTAGAATGTCCCTGGGTTCAATCCCCAGTACAGAAAATAATAAAAAAAAACTCTGGGGTTTTAAACTAGAATAACTTCCTCCAAAACTCATTCTCTTCCACATAATGAGGAAGGATTTGAATTATAGCCTTAACTATGGCTTTCAGTTTTTTTAAGTTAATTTAATCTCCTGGGTTTTCTAGGGTTTGTTGAATCAGAACACATTTTTTGTTTGTTTGTTTGCTTTTTAGGGTAAGGGATCAAAGCCCAAGACAGCCACTAATCCACTAATGAACCAACAATGTTGGAAACCAGCCCTCCTGCCTTTCATCAATTTAGAAAGCCATTGCCTATTCTCAGAGCCAGTCTTTTTTTTTGCTCTGACCTGCCAGGTCCCTGGAGATAACTTTCAGAGCTGAACAATAATGATCACCTATAAAGTTTTCTCATGTAAACTTGCCTTGTTTAATTAGATCCTCTAAAACTTGCCTGGGAGGGAGGTAGATAATGTAGACTTGGTAATTGCCAGTCTCTGAGCACCCAATCAATCCTAATGATGCCCAAGGCATCCTGTTAGGAGGAAAATCTGAAACAACTATTGGGCCTTAGAGTCTCAGTGTTACACTGGTAAGAACAAGTTATTATTCTGCTATAGTGGTCTCTGAAGTGTAAAGTGGCATTTGGTCAGGTTTCAAAATCATATGAAGTGTTTATTTTTTAGTCATAGTAATATTAGGATAGAAAATTACCCTAGATATGATTGGAGCTGAGCCCTTTCTTGTCAAGTGAAGGAACTAATGAAAGAAATGGGGAAATTGAGCTGCTCAAATTCGCAGAGTTAATTGAAAACATAAACTAGTCTAGAACCTTGTCTTCTTGCTATTTAGGGCAATCATTCCTTTCAGAGTAACATAATACCTACTTAAAAGGAAAAGAAGGAAAAAAAGGAGGAGAAACATAAATTAAGGAAGGAAGGAAGGGAAAGTTCAGACAGTTCCCACACTGGAAGAGGACTATTAAGCATTTTATGATTAACTTGTGATTCTTTACAGAGGACTTACCATTTAAAAATAAAGGAAATAAAAACATATGTTCTTGTGAACTTTTTGAAATCCAGCAAGGGAGGAAAATAGCTTTGACCATTTAGGGAAATAATTAAATAATGACATTTGCTCTCCTTTCTCTCTTTCTCATCTTTTCTATTAACTTTATTTAAAATTATATAGATTTTTCCTCTGAGAAATATTTTATATAAACCAAATGGATATTAGCTTACATATATATGTGTTCATATGCAGAATTATACTTTATTTTTTATATGTATGAACTCTGTATGTGTCAGTATACACAGATATCATAGAGCAAACCTTTAAGTTAACTTAGAGGTTCTGAAATAACAAAATGATGATTTCAATAATTAAATATGGTGCTAAGGCTTAAGTTAAAAAATGAGGATATTAATTCCTTGTTAGATGTATAGTGTTTGGGATATTTTCTCCCATTCTGTAGGTTGTCTCTTCTTTGTTGTTTCTTTGCTGTATAAATTCTTTTAGTTTAACATACTCCATTTGTCCAGTTCTCTTTTTGTTGCCTATACTTTTGAGCTCTTAATAAAAAAAAAAAAATCCTCACCCATGCCAATGTTTGGAAGCATTTCTCCCACGTTTTCTTTCTAGTAGTTTCATAGTTTTGAGTCTTATTGTTAAGTCTTTAATCCACTTTGAGTTGGACTTTGTATATCATGAGAGATAAGGGTCTAATTTCATTCTTCTATGTGTAGATATACAGTTTTCTGCATACTATTTGTTAAAAGTATCCTTTCCTCAATGTGTATTCTTGACATCTTTGTTGAAAATCAGTAGGCTGGATTTACTTATTGGTTCTTTATTTTTTTTATTGGTTCTAGGTATCTATTTATATGCCAGCACCATGGTGTTTTGATGAATATAGTCATAATATATTTGGGGGTCAGGTAGGGAACTCTCCTGTCTTTGTTCTTTTTTGGTCAAGATCACTATGATTATCCTTTGTTTTTATGCAATTCCATACAAATATTAGGATTTTTTTTCTATTTCTGTAAGGATGACATTGGTATTTGGATTGAGATGATATTGAATATGTAGATTGCTTTAGGTAACATAAATATTTTAACAATATTAATTCTTATACTACATTAACATGAGCTATATTTCTATTTATTTGTGTCTTCTTCAATTTCTTTAGATCGTGTTGTAAAGTTTTCATTGGGAACATCTTTCATCTCTTGGATTAAATTTATTTCTATTTTACTGTGGTTATTGTAAATAGGATTTTTTCTTCATTTATTTCCAGATGGTTTGATATTTAGTGTATATAAATGCTGTTGATTTTTAAATGTTGATTTTTTGTATACTGCAACTTCACTGGAATTGTTCATTAGTTCTAAGAGTGTTTTGATGGAGATTTTAGGATTTTCTATATTTAAGAGCATTCAACTGAAAATGGGAACAATTTAATTTTCTCTTTCCAATTTGGATACCTTTTATTTCATTTTCTTGACTAATAGCTCTAGCTGAGACTCCTAGTATTCTGTTAAATAGAAGCAATGAAAGTGACCATTCTTGTATAAAGAACTAAAAAAAAAAGTGAAATAGCCTGCTTTAAAAATGGGCAAAAGGCCAAAAGGTATATGGAAAAAAATATTCAATATTACCAAATATCAAGGAAATGTAAATTAAAACCAGTCAGTAATGACCTTACTCCTGTTAGAATGGCTATTATCGAAAGATGAAAGATCACAGGTAGTGAAAGTGAGTCACTTAAAGAAGGAATCCTTGCACACTGTTGGGGGAATGTGAATTAGTACAGCCATCATGAGACATAGTATGAATGTTCCTCAGTAATTCAAAAACCAAGGCTGAGGTTATAGTATACTAGCAAAACATTTGCCTAGCATGCACAAGGCACCACAGTAACTAACAAAACAAACAAACAAACAAACAAACTAATTTACTGAATCACCATATAATTCAGCAATTATACAACTAGGTGCATATTCAAAGGAAATGGAAACAGTATGTCAAAGAGAAATCTGCACCCTTGCTTGTTGCATCATTATTTACAATAACCAAGATACGGAAACAATCTAGTTGCCCATCACTGGCCGAATGAGTGAAGAAAACGCGTCTCTACAACATGAACTACTAGTCAGTCATAAAAAAATGAGATAGGCACCTGTGCCAACATCAGCAAACCTGGAAGACATGTTAGGTGAAATAAGTTAGACATAGAAAGGTAAATATCGCATAATCTCATTCATCTCTGGAACTAAAAAAAAGTTTATCTCCTAGAATTAGAGAGTAAAAAGGTGTTTATCAATGATGGTTTAGGGGGACGAGGAGCTATTGGGTAGAGTATACATAATTACAGATAGATAAGAGGAATGTGCTTCAGGATATCTATTGTACAGCAAAGACACTATATTTAATGACAATAAATTATATTAGGAAGTGTAAAGAGACTAGATATTATGTGCTTTACCACAAAATGATAATTATATGAGGTTATGCACTAGATTTCATCTCATTATATATAATGAAATATATATAACATTTATATATATTGTAAATATGTATATTGTTGTACACTGTAAAAACTACAATGCTAGCCAGTTTTAAGGGACAAAATATAAGCCAGGAGAGTGGTGCAGGTTTTCAATTTGGTACTTGGGAGGCAGAGACAGGAGGATCCCAAGTTTGAGGACAGAGCATGGTAATTTACACCCTACTTCAAAATGATTAATAATAATAATAATAATAATAATAATAATAAAATGATAATGATAATGATAATAATAATAGCTACAAAGTAGAAATTACTCCTGATCATGGATACTTTAAGGGGTGCATATTTTGTGAAAATATTTAAAGCAGAAGAATCTGGTAGAGTGCTGCTCAATCAATGGAAAGTGCTGCTCCTTGTCGGCTCCTGACTGGATGTGCTAAACATGGGACATTGCTTTCACTCACCATGAGATGGCAAGAATTCTCCAAAAAAGTGACTTTCCCTGCTAAGTTGAAGCTGAAATATGTTCTTTGGATATCTATGGATGAAAACTACTGTATAAAAAAGAATAAATATGTTATATATAATAAAAACAATATTATGTATGTCCTTACAAATCCAGGTAAACCAAATTCTTAAATTCTTTTTAATTTCTTTTACATAGGTAGTATATTACTGCATGCCTGTTACTAAAAATAAGTAAAGCACCCTGAGGTTTATAGAGGATAAGTGATGAACAACAGCTTTAATCACACACACACACACACACACACACACACACCAGTACATTCCCACTTCATCCTTTTGGTTTCCTCTTTTTTTGTTTAAATTACAAAATGACTAATAGTGTGAATGTTTGTTTGAAGTCTATTTTCAGTAGTCAGGTCTAGAAGGTCAGGAATCAAAGACATTCTAAAGGAAATTAGTCTTGTTTACACACTATTCCACAAATTCTTGCAGTAAATTATTTCAGGAAGTTTTAACTTTGTATTTTCTTTTTTAATATACTTTTATTGGTGCATTATAGTCTCAATTCGTAATGTAAACCATGTCGATAGTGATGTACGTGCACACATGCACACAGCACTTAGTGGGCTCCCCCCACCCCCATACAGCAAGGAGGGATGTTGAGGGATACGGACTGAGGGTATATTGACTTTCTTTATGAGACTACCCTACACAAAGTCATTAATAATAATTTCTTCCCCTCTCAAGGAAGAACAAGAACGGTTTCCATATACAATGATATATCTATATCTGCTTATCACCTATCATCTTCCCCAGTAGTTCTCAGATTTATCTGTTTTTTTCATTAAATCCATTGTTACCAACCCAATCTAAGTGCTACCTGCTCTTACTTGGACTTCTATAATAGTCACTTAAAATGCTCTCCCTGCCTTTATACTTCTATTTTTGACATCATACAGAGTTTTAAACACACCATAAATATGAGGAAAACCTGTCAATAGCTCCCCACTGCACTTAGAATACATTTCAAAATTATTAAGATGAACTATCCATTTCCTGTGTCATCTGGCATAGCAGCCTCTCCTGACTGATTCAGTGCTGCCCTTTTTATCTCTTCAAGCTCTCCACTTACTTCACTTCCTTTAATGGGCTCTATTCTCTACAGCCTTCAATCCCCAACTTCACTACCAAATCTGACTTGTAAATTCTGACTATTATCTTCAATTCTGAGGTAAAATATTACCTCTGCAGACAAATCACCCATTCAACACCTTGTATTTTAACACAATCTTATGACACCTCATTACTTATCTCTACAATACTAGTCATAATTTATAATTATAACTTGACAAAATTATTTGACTGATGTCTCAGGAGGATGTAAGCTTTACAAGGGCAGGCACTGTCTCTGTACACCTACACACATATTTTTCACATATGTATTTTTATTTTCGTTTTACTTTTGAGATCATGCAGGTATTTATTTTTATATAAATTTTAATTTACTTTCCCCCTGGGTCCCACCCCACTCTCTCCAAGTGCTGCATGCATGTATGTTCCTATCACTCTGAACCTCATTATGATGTATCATTACAATGCACCAATAAATGTATATTAAGAATTTTAATTTATTTCTTCCCTAATATGCGAATGCTAAGGAGAAGATGGGGCATAAGAGGGACTCAAGATGAAAAAGGAGAAACCCTAGATAAGCAAAGAAGTTGACTTAACTGAAGGGGATGGACAGAGGGGGGGCACCTTAATGCACATGATGTACTTTCACAAATGTATCATCAAAGTCAATCATTAAAATGAACTTGAGAAGGAGGGAGGGCGAGGGAGTGGGGTGGGAATTGGGGAAAGGGTTAAATGAGAAATGTGTGCATATATGCCTTTATCAGCTTGTAGCTAACAAACATGTATGATTACAATGCACCAATTAATATAAAAATAAGAAATAAATAAATAAGAATTTTAATTTATTTCTAAATACTTTTTCTTTTTTTTTTTGTATTTATAATTGGCATATACTGAAACACATGTAGGCATATTACCTCATTATATCTTCATGGAAACCTTATGAGAAAGACATTATTTACATTTTATAGACAAGAAAAGTAGGCATTGGTTGATTTAAATCCATTGCTCTTAGTCACACAAATGATGACTTGTAGACCCAGAATTCACTCTTACGTTATCTCTGTTTCCAGGCTGTCTCTTGACCATCACTAAGCTCACCTAAGACATTACCTTGCTTCACAGGTGTGTGTTTTCCAACATCCAGCTCAGTGCTGAGCAAGTAGGAGTTGCTCCATATTCTTGGTGTGATGTAGACATAAGGAAGGTCTTCTTTAATTGTATGACTTTGGAGTAATCAATAAGTTCTATCCCTCAATATCATTGTTTATAAAATGAGATGTTAGCCAACATATTTTTAGGACTAATATTTTATGGTTTTTAAATTATTATTATCATTTTTTATTGTGGATTGTAATAATTATGAACATTTAAGATTTATAGGCTCTCTTATAGATTAATTATTCCTGCCAGATTCTTTTTTTATCTCAAATTCATAAATAAAATTCACATTAAATTCATAAAGAAAAAGCATGTATTAGAAATTTTCTAATTAGATGTATGGTCCACAAGAGTAGTGGATAGGACTTTTTATTAATGAAACTGGAGATTGAACCCAGGGTTACTAGACTTCTGAGCTACACCCACAGCCCTATTTTTATTTTTATTTTGTGGTACTGAGGATTTAACCTAAGATCTTTCTACCTCCAAGGTCTTTCTACACCACCAGCACTATTTTATTTTAGTTTTAGTTTGAAACAGGGTCTCATTAAATTGTGGAGGGCTTCACTAAGTTGCTGAGGCTGGCCTTGAACCTGAAATCCTCCTGTCTCAGCCTCCCAAGTACTAGGATTAGAGGTGTGTGGCACCATGCATGGATAGGAGTTTTTTTTTTTTTTTTTCCAAGATAAATTGGATGCTTTAGATACATGATGATTGATCCCTACCCACCTCATTATGGAATAACTGAACATTTAATTGGTCACTTGGTACCAGAATAACATATGAAAATTCTATTTTCTTTCATTTTTTTTTTAATTTCAACCTCCCAAGTACTGGGATTACAAGCATGCATCACCACACCTGGCTTTTCTCTTTTCTTATAACGACAACAACAACAAAAAGTCCCAAAGGGAGGCACAGCCTTATATAGTTTTCCAGAATTATTACCACTGGAAAGAGAATTTCTGTAATGAACAGAAGCCACTTTCTATTCTAAGGTAATGTGAGGGATTCTTGATTTCAGCTGAAATTCAGATAAAGTGACTATGGATGTTCATAAAAATCAATCTTGTATTTAATTAACCAAAACAAAGGCAGTAAATCATAGTATGTACAAAAGATAAAATGATTCTTAATGTAAGCAAGCTATAATATAATTCAATTTTTTGAAATAGAATAAGGTTCTTTTTTCTATGACTGTATCTAATAAGTGGAAGTTCAGGCTTTGTTTCTCTTTCACTGAAATGGGTGCTCCCAAAGTGGTTATTCTAGTTCTCATAGCCTCTCTAGCTATGGCCCCTGCATTCTCTTGTTATTTTGCTGAAATCATTTTAGTTCCTACAGCAAGTGCAATAGGCCAATGTTTTCATGAATATAAAGTGTTTCTTTTTCTGTTTTACACAGCATATGGGTAAGGTTCTTAAGAGTAGTGTGTATAGGCATGTATGTATATACTCGGATCATTCTGTAGATTTACACTTAGTATATAACTGAAAAACTAATAATGTAGCAAAATGAATGGCACAGACAGCAGGTGACTGGAGTCTGGAGAGGCCCTACCATTCCTAGAGGCATTTACTTCTTGAAGAACGTAAAGGAGAGACTCCAGTAGAATAGTGGAAAGGGATCTGAGGAGGGGGGTGGGAAAGGGAAGGAGACTCAATGTAGTAAACTGTTTAAATAATACAACGAATATATAAGACATTATCAATGCCAATCTCCACTGTATGTACGGAGAAGGGGTTGGAGTAGGTGGGCTCTTCAGAGAAACACACTAAGTGCTGTGTGCATGTCTGAACCTCATTATGATGTATAATTACAGTGCACCAATAAAACCATATTATAAAAAGAATTCTCCTGATGAATGGGAGATGTTTGATTGGTGAGAAGGGTAGGTGATTTCTGGGGAGAAAGTTTCTGAACATCTCTTGAATCCAACATACATGCAGCCAGCTTTAAGCCTATGAATAAATGGAAAATAAACGTAGCTTAAGAAAACTCTCTTTTGTGTTTTCTTTTTATTCAACTATCATATATTGTATGTATATATGCAACATATGAATATTATTCAATACATTTTGGATTATATTTTACCATATTGCTTACAAGAGACCTCGAGATAAATGATTTCAAAATTCCTGTCAGGATTAGTACATGTTGCCTGAATGTATGGTTGATTTGCTTGTCTTTGCATACTACTAATTGTATACATGGGTTGTGAGAAAATTTCTAGCCAAATGTATAATCTACATAGAATAGTTGATAGGACTTGCAGGCACACACTAGGTTTTATCTCTGTCTCTATTTTATATTGTAATTTTTCATTTTAATGTGTGTGTGTGTGTGTGTGTGTGTGTGTGTGTGTGTGTTACTGGGGATTCAACCTAAAAGCATTCTGCCTCCAAGGTATGCCCCCAGCCCTTTAAATTTGTTTTGAAACAGGGCCTCACTAGGTTGCTAAGAGTCTCACTAAGTCACTGAGGCTGATCTCAAACCTGAGATCCTCCTGTCTCAGCCTCCTAAGTGCTAGGATTACAGATGTGCACCACAACATCTGGTTGTTAGTTTAAGATTTTTAATTTATGCATTTTACCTATGTAAATATTGAAGGTGGCTTAATTCTCACAACGTTTTGTGTTGTGTCTCACAGTAAGCCACCTTTGATCTTTTTACCTTGGAAAACCATTGGTAAATATTCATACATATATACATTCATAGTTATGTTTGCTTCATGCTCTATAACTGTAGATAAAAGCAAGAGAGATCAGTGAAAAAAATGTGTCTTGCCATTTTCATTTCCAACTGGATTTTTAAAAACAAGTCTGCCAGTTACTTAGCTTCCATAAGTCCAGTTATTAAGGGGACACATGAAAATCCAGACAGTCATGACACGGGTTCAATTGAAAATCTTTGAGAGACATAACAAATATGTTTGAGAATGGATTGCTAAGATGAGGAAATGTTGAAATTTAGAGAGTGCAACACATAGTTTTAACTCTTCGATTTTAAGTTTTAACTCTTAGATTTCAACCTTCTCACATCTGTAATGAAATGAAGTCCCAATGAATTCAGAAAGGCAGGTAAGAAAGCAGAGTTCTAGAGGTAATTATATTATTTAATATCAGCAGTGACTAACTCAGTTTAGAATCCAGGTCTTATGATTCTTGATCTCATACTGTTTCCAGAAATAGACTTTGTTAAGAATGTCCTCAGTACTTCACATCCATGATATATGAAGGAAACCCAAAATATCACTATTCCAACCCTCTTTGATTATTAAGAAAAACTTCGTGGTAGCTCTAATATTATTATTTATTTAAGTAAAAATGCATACATGGATTCCAAAATCCCAGTGAGAAGGAATGGCATTATATAGGTGCATTTCCAAGAGAGCAATTCTTTATTTTCTAGCTCAATTTTAAGGTCATGTCCTTGGACAATTACCAAGGTTAAGTTGTTTTGTTTCCCTAGGAAAAGATATTTGCCAAGCTTTGGATCTACTAGAAGGAATTTAATAGCCCTGCCAATCAAAAACCCTTCTTTGATTGAGGTAGGTTGAAATAGGAGCTTTGTGAAGGACATTACAGCTGGCATTGCTAGCAACACTCCTCTCCTCTTGATTCTACCTAGAGGAAAAGAAGACACATGATTTCCAGTGTTAGGTTCTTACTGCTGCTATTACAAAACACTGCAACATGGGTAGCTTTACAAAACAGAAATTTATTATCTGGAAGTTCTGGAGGTCAGAAGTTCAAACTCAGTATCATTAAACCAAAAGCAAAGTGCTAACAGGACCACACCATATCCAGAGTGCTAGCAGAGCATCTGTTTCCCACCTCTTTTACTTTCTTGTGGCTGCTGGCTATCCCTGGATGGTGGTGGCATCTGCTACAGCAGCTACGTTGCCTCTTCCTCTTGTGCCTCTAGGCAATTTTCCCTCTGCCTCCCTCTTTTAAGGATACCTGTGATTACATATGAGGCTCACCAGGATAATATCTTTAAGATTCTTTTAACTACTCTTGCTTTTTGAGGTGCTAGCAATAGAACTCAGGATCTTCTGCATGCATGGTGAATGTTCTACCACTTAACTATATGTTAAGATTCTTAACTTTGCATATGCAAAGACCCTTTTCCCATGGAAAGTAACATTCACAGACTTCTGGGATTAGAACTTGGGTATCTTTGTGCAAGTAAGTATGATATCTCAGTTAGTGCACTGATCTTCTGTAAGCCATTATTTTAAGTAGTTTTTAAAACACTATTAATTCTGTAGGAAATTCAGCATATATTATCAATATGATTATTCAATGCTATTTTTTGTTTCAACTTAGGGTGCTTTTAAAGATCTTACAGATAGCTGTGGGTCTCAAATTCCTATTATGTACAGGAATGCATTCTTCTACTTTCTACTTCATATAAACTTATGTTCTTGAGGTTGTAGGTACATATTTGAATAAAATGTAATTGTTACCTTCAAGGAAGTTACAGCGCAATGTACTTTCAATTATATTCCAAAATGTACTTAGACTAAGACTGCTTTTTCATGTAATTCACTGGAAAAAAAGAGAAACTCAAAGATGCAAAGAAAAATCAGGTAATTTCTTTCAAACTCCTTTTTTATATGGTCCACATGAACCCCTAAAGCACCCTCAGTGCAGCCAGAAGAGAGGATACCTACACTAGATCATTTGCCCAGTTTTAAATTAGATTATTTGGATGTTTTGTTATTGCTTTTAAGTTCACATACAGCATGCATTAATCAAGAATAGCCTTCCTCTATCCAACTCACTTCCAACTTCTAGTAATTACTATTTTGCATTAAGTTCAATTTTTCTTTTAGCTTCCACATATGAAAGAAAACATGTGGTGTTTGTCTGTGTCTGGGTTCTTTCACTTTACATAATGTCCTCCAGTTCCATCCATTTTTCTGTAGGTGACAGGATTTCTTTCTTTTTTAGGCACTTGTCCTTCTTCTTTCAGTACTTTAATGGTTTGGGCTATAGCACCGCAGCACATCTTGGGAGACAGTCAACAACCACAGAGGTGAGGCTATTACAATAGCTCTTTTTTAATACTCCATTTTTGCATTGGAAGACTTAACAACAACAACAACAACAACAAATAATGCATGTCTTCACCAGATTTCGCCTTCAAGGACTTTAATTCTAGAAGTCATTTGTATTTGAAAGATATGTTAGATTCAGATTCAGTAGTGCCTGGGTGGGCCCTAATTTTCAGAGTGCTTTTCATTTGTGTCAAAATGTCACTAGTTCCTAGTAAAAAACCTACAGTCACTAGAAGTTATTTCCAAATTCTAAGTTGAAATCTCCTCTGATGCTAAAAAAGAAAAATAAAAGTTCAAAGTAGATACACAAATCACCTTCTTCTGAAGAGGAGAACAAATTAGGTTGGAAATGGAAGGTGACATGTGCTAGGTTTTGTGCATAACAGCTGACCTCTCAAGGCATCGTAGAACTGACTTCCCATCTATCCAAAAGGAATGGCACCTAGGTCACCACAATCAGTATGTATGCATCAGTTGGATTTTTCAACTATTAGAGTGGCAAACCAGGCAAAAAACATGTAATGGTATCATAAATCATGAATTATATACTGATCTTTTCACAGAAACGACCTCAGAAACCCAGAATCATGGATAAGAAAAATTTCACCCAAGTGAAGGAGTTCATTCTCTTAGGATTCACAGCAGATGTGGAGTTGCAGCACCTGCTCTTTTTTATCTTCCTTACTATTTATATCATCAGCCTCTTAGGAAATCTAACCCTGATTTCTCTGATCTGTGCTGATTCTCGGCTCCACACACCCATGTATTTCTTCATTGGAAACCTGTCATTCCTGGATCTTTGGTACTCGTCTGTGTATGCCCCCCAAATCCTGCTGACCTGCATCTCTGAAGACAAAAGCATCTCCTTTGCGGGCTGCCTAGCTCAGTTCTTCTTCTCAGCTGGGCTGGCCTACAGTGAGTGTTACCTGCTGGCCGCCATGGCTTACGACCGCTATGTGGCCATCTCCAACCCCTTACTTTACTCCCAGGCCATGTCCCCCACATTATGTGGCACTCTTGTTGCAGCTTCATGCCTTGGTGGCTTTGTAAACTCAACTCTCATCACCAGCAAGACATTTACCCTGAGTTTCTGTGGTAACAATGTCATTGATGATTTCTTTTGTGATCTGCCCCCTCTTGTAAAGTTGGCTTGTGATGTGAAGGAGAGCTACCAGGCTGTGTTGTATTTCATACTCGCCTCCAATGTCATAACTCCCACTACACTTATTCTCGCCTCCTACCTCTTCATCATGGCAGCCATCTTGAAAATCCGCTCCTCCGAGGGCCGTCTCAAGGCCTTCTCCACCTGCGGGTCTCACCTGACAGCTGTCACCTTGTACTATGGTTCAATTCTCTTCATTTACTCCCGGCCAAGTACTAGCTATGCACTGAAGCGGGATAAAGTAGTGTCCGTGTTCTATACTGTGGTGATTCCGATGTTGAACCCGCTGATCTATAGCTTTAGAAATAAAGATGTCAAAGAAGCTTTGAGGAAAATGTTAAACAGAGCAAAGTTTTCTTAAATGGAAATACTCGGTAAGCAAATTCATAAAACAAGATCAACAGACTATCTCTATGGCACTGTAATTAGTTTGTATTCTCAGAAACAAAGGAAAGAAAAATCATTTCATCATTGCAAACAACCATTGACATTTTTCTTTTAAGTTTTCACTAATGTATTTGAATATTTAAGAAAAACGAAGCTGAGGCATTTGGAAATAATTTTATACATGCTACCTTGAAAGAGTTTATAAAATTGAATTGCCTATGAAATTGAATCTGATAAATTTGATAGCAGATTTGTTATAAAATGTCATGATGATGATGATGATGATGATGATGATGATGATGATGATTGTGGGAGTGATGATTAACTGCAGGATCATTCTACCTCCAACCTATACCATCATCCATTTTTATTTTTTGTTGTTTTGCAACAGGTTCTCATTAGGCTGCTGAGAGTCTAGCTATATTGCTCAGGCTACCCTTGAACCTGTGATTCTCCTGTTTCAATCTCCTAAGTATTGGGATAAAAGGAGAGTCTTTATTATCTTAAACTATAAAACAGAATAATATAAGTGGTTATGGAATTATTATCAGAATTTTAATGGATTAAATTACTTTAATAGCTCATAGCTGAGAAAACAGGAATGTAAACCTAGAAATTACACCTGCAAAGGTATTCACCTCACTTCTTAGGAGAGACATTTAGGAAGTCACAATAAACATATCATCTGTAAAATTTTCATAGAAATAGTTTCTTATTTTTTTCTGTTTCTTGCTTACTGTCTTGTCATAACATGAGATAAAAGATTTCCTCAGCAATAGATGAAGTAGAGAACTAGTATTACCTATAATCACTGTATATTTCCAATAAGAGTATTTTCCTTAATAATTAAAATGTTAAGTGTAAAAGTATAAGATAGCCAAGAACATAGAAACATACATATAAGTAAAGACAGAGGAAAGAAATTTCAAAAGCTTTACATTCAGAAGGAAAATCTGTATGGTATAAAGTATAATTGGTAACAACCAAGAATCTATGAATATTTGTATTTCCTTTTTCAGTTTTATATATAAATTAACTAAACATTAGAAAACATTTCATTGTGATGAATAAAGAATATTTTGGTGAAATTAAAACTATTTAATTTCTTAATTTCAATACTCTTTCTATATGTAAAACTCTTTCTATATGAGGTTGTTTCAACATAAAAAGGGCCCTAGGGTTGATAACCCAGTGTATTACAAGTGCATTAGTTCTCTAGGGATTCCATAAGAGAACACCATACACTGGGTGGCTCATACAACAAACATTTCTTTTTTCAGTTAAAGAGGCTGTCCAAGTTCAAGGTACTGGAAGGGTCAGTTTTCTTTGACACCTCTCTCCTAGGCTTATAGATGGCCACTTTATTGCTGTGTTCTCAAATTATCTTTTCTCTGCATACTCAAGTCCTTGGTGCCTTGTTGTGTGTCCAGATTTCCTTTTTATTGACATTAGTCATATTGGATTAGGGTCTACTCTACTGCCTCCTTTTAACCCAATCATATCTTTAACCACCTGATCTCTAAATATTGTCACATTCTGAGGAAATCAGTCAAGGATTCATCATCTGAATGGTGGGCATTTACCATTCCACTTGTAACACCTAATACCAGGGATGGACAGCAATTTCATAGTAGAGGAAATCAGGAACTGTGATCTGGACAAAGAGAAGAGCACATGACAGGGAAAAATATGAAATATATGACATATTCTAGAAATGTATAAATAGTAGTGTTTAGAGACATTCTATTATCAGACATTTAATTCTTATATTGTGACTCAGAGCCATGAATAAAGTCAACTTTTAATAAAGTGCTAGCCATTTGCTCATATCCTAATTAACATGTTATTCCCGCATTCTATGTGAACTCTAATTGTGTCTTTGGAGACTCACATACATACTTCTTGCTGATTTTTGGAAGTACTCTCAAAGGGCTATTGAGGAAGTACATATAATGGAGTTCAACAAGGCCCACCAAAACACCGGAAGAAAGAGATTTTCCTGACTAAGGGTAAGCCCCTGCAGCTAAGCAAATTGGCTTACTTGTGACCTCAGCTGAAATTAGAATAGGACACAGACCCTGGCTTTGCTTCCAAAGGATCATTGTTCTTCCAAACTTACACACCTATGTGTGTAGACAAACACACACACATACACACACACACACACACACACACACACACACACACACACACACCCTTCTATATATGATCTCATTTAGTGATATACCTGATCCTCACATACAACTCGAACTTTAGCCTGATATTCATGATGGAACATCATAGAGTTACTTACTCAGTGAAAAATTCAGATGACAAAAAATACTACCTGCTTTTTGACTTCATTGGCTGTGGTACTCTGTGATGTTCAGACTAGCAGTATGTTCTTTTTGTTTCTTGGAACTAATTTTTAAGTGCCAGGAGTATATTACTTCCACAGAATTTTTCTTGCTCTAGTGAAGGCTGCAGGGAGCAGGGCAGCTACTGGGGTTAATGCATTGTGATTAGCTATACCATATGGGATGCTTAGCATGGTTGGATCTCATTTTCTGTACCTTTTCCCTACATTCAGACATATCAGCAATTTATTTCAAATATCAAATGAATTAGAGGTCTCATAAATGAGTCCCATCTTTTGCTTAATCTTTCTTCTTATTATGATATAGTGCACTCTGTGAGGAATATTCACTTGTAGATAATTTTGCTCTGAGAATTTTATGGTAGGGTAGACGTGGACAGTATTTTAGGAAAAACAGGTCAAGATATACAGGTAATAAATCAATTATTTATTCTACAAATATTTATTCAGTGTCCCAAAGTTGCCAGAATCTGTTTATTTTGTTGTTGTTGTTGTTTGTTTGTTTTACTGGGGATTGAACCCAGGGGCATTTTATACTGAGCTATACCCTCAGGCTTTTGTATTTTTTTTTTTTAAATTTTGAAACAGGGTATGGCTAAGTTACCTAGGCTGATTTTGAATATGTGATCCTCCTGTCTCAGTTCCCAAGTACTGGGATTATAAATGTGTAGTACTGTGGTTGGCCCAGAAATTGTTCTTGATACTGGAATGCAACAGCAAATAAACAGAAGTATATTGCACTGTAGATGTTGTATTCTTGTGAGGAGAAGTAGGCAATACATTGAATAGCTAAGACTTAGGATATAAGTGTTAAACATGGAGAGTAACAGAGAAGACTCTGAGTAGAGTCATAAGGATGTGAATCATTGATGGGAAGTGGGTGTGGAATTTTTTTAAAACTTACCTAGCACAGGCCTAACTTAGAAAATAAGATTTGAAAGGGATTTAAAGGAGATAAAAGGGTGAACCGTGAAACTTTGTGAATAACAGTAATCCAGGGAGAGGGAATAGACTGTTAAAAATTCCTTGGATTTTTGGACAGGGATGGCAAGTTTGACAAAGTGGGAAAGCCAGCGAGGTTGAAGTAGATGGAAGGGGGGCGGCAAGTGTGGTGAGTGTTAGGATAAGAGGTCCTGCAGGTGGGGAGGGCCACACTGTGGAGGCCTTCTAGGACATTGTGACATTTCCTTCAAATTAATAGGACATTTTTACAAGATTTTAAATATAGGAGTGAAATTTGCTTATTACTTATTGGACCATGCTAGATTACTGGATTACGAGTCAACTGTGGGAGATAGGGTGTACATGAGTTAGAGAGCTATTGCAGTACTCTTGCTGGCTGGTAGCAGTAGTAGTGATGAGAAGTGGGCAAATTCCAGGTAAGTTTTGAAGGAAGTGACCTCAGATAGGAGAGAAAGAGGATAGGTCTATGCTACATATTAAGCTCCAATTATCAAAAGGGGAGAATTTTAATAACTGCTATGGGAAATGAGCAGAATCATCACTTTTTGGAAGTACTAGAATTTCAGCTTTAGACATCCTAAGTTAAAATGCACATATCTATGATTCGACTTTTATTAGAGAATACAAGCACTGGAGAAAAACCGAGGGATATTCTGCTGGTTGAATTTTTCACCTAGGAATCACAAAGGAAGACTTCTCAGAGCTCTTGAACTCTGTAAAATTTTGTCACAAGTGCTGTGTGCATGTATGTTTTTGTCCGTTTGAACCTCACTATGATGCATAATTACAATGTGCCGATTAAAGAGATGTGAATGTTTATATATGTGCATATTCGTGTTGGGGAGAATTACCATTACTTTCGTCATGTTCTCAAGGAGGTCTGTGCATAAATTTGGGGAGCATTAATTATTTGTTGAGAAAGAAAGTGGTTAGACAATTGTGTAAACTCTTGAAGTAAAAAGAGGGACTCAGTAGTCTTTGGCTCTTTCCACATCTCACTCCAACAAAGATGGTGAGAATGTTCCATGTATTCAGAGATAATATATGCATGTAGGAATTATAAATCCTCCCTATCACATTGTAACACAACAGGTAAGGTTGTCTATTGTCTCATTCTAGTTTCCATAAAAGATGTTAGCAAATTGGAATCATAAAAGATTGCTCCTGGGTAAAGTGTATTCTTGAGAGGAGAGATTGTCCTTGTACTTCACACAGGTAATTAGTGTCAGGAAGGGATACCAGTTACAAGATTCTTTATTCCCAGGCCAATGAACTTTGCACTTGTGAGATATAATTCCTTTATCAATTAATGTGAGTGACAAAAATTTGAAACATCTGGATTTTACAAGATTCTGAATGATACTACTGTTTAGGTTTAAATTATTTATAGAAACTTGATCTTGTTTATTTTTTCCACAAGCCTACAGTTTATACTTAAGTCAGATATTTTCCCTGTCACTTAGAATAAAAAAACTACAATTTTGTTTATATATTATCTGTTCAGAAAGTGGCCTGTGAATTTTATCTGCATAATATTCAAATTTTCTTACAATTTGGGACATGAAGAAGCTCAGGTTGGGAGGTTATTAAGATAACTTTACAAAATTATACAGCTACTAAGTAATGGAAGCAGGTTTTGAACTCAGAGGCCATTTCAGATATGTAATTCTGCCAATGCCAGACCTGTAAGCCCTCAGCCAGGCTTGCTTGTGTATTTGTAGTTAGCTCTTAGTTCATTTGGGGGCTGAGTCATATAGAATTCCCCACTCCCATGTCTGGGGACCAGCTCCATGTCAGTTGGGGCTAAAGAGAGAATGGGACCTGATATCTCATCTAGCAAGCTAACCCAGGCTTGTTTACAGGGTAACAACAGGATTCCAAAAATGAGAAGAAAAAGAAGAAAGGAGTCTCTTTGAGATCTAGGCTTGGAATCCACATGGAGCTGCCTTTGTTGCAACCCGTTAGTTCAAACAAACCATCAGACAATCAAAATCTCAAGGGGTGGGAAAAAACAGAATCCATTCTTGAAATTAGTACAGAATTGGGACTTTTTTAGTATGATACCAGATCCTGTTTTGGGTCTATGCTTTACTTTAATTTCCCTCTTTCTATTTTAAGCACAAGAACTCTAGTACAAGAATATGCTGTGATGAATTTGTGATAAGATTATATGGTTCACAGAAGTCAGAATAATGACCAACGCATTGCTTTTTTCATGGAGTGTTCTCCAAGCTTTCATCAAAAATTCTTTTTTTGCACTAGGGTTGAATCCAGAGGCATCCTACCTCTAAGCTATACCCTCAGCCCTTTATATTTTGAAATAGGGTATTATTAAGTTGCTGAGAGTCTCATGCCATCATGCTCAGTTCATCAAATTTATTAATCTACTTTTTCCAAGATTTTATAGTTTCTAAGTTTTATAGTATCCTGAAAAAAAAGATAGGAAAATTTAATTCTAACATATTTCAAAAGGATATTGTCTAAACTTCAACAGCAATTTAAGGATAAAATATTATGCAAATAAAATTTTTTATTCAGAAGCAAGATTTATATTGATGGTCTTTGACTCTCATCTACCAAGATATGATCCTAGTTTATATATTGCCTACTAATTATACCTAGAGTTTTTGAGGTATTCCTTTTTTGTCCTTATTTTTAATTATTTTTATATTACTACTTTAAATAGGTCATTTTATTTTGATTTTATTGGTGCATTGTGATCACACATCATAATGTAGTTCAGTGTGACAGGAACATTTTGGCATTAGAAGATCAAAAGATTTGTATCAACAGGTGACAGAGGAATGAGAATTTCAGTTTCTATTTAAGAGTGAACAATTACTCCTTTCAATTCAAATTCAGACCTGAAGCCAGTGTGGATTTCACATGGCATATTTGATCCTATTAACTCCTCATAATGGCTATGGTTTCAATTTCAATTGGGTTAAAGGAAAATATTTTCTATGTCTTTCAAAAAGCTTTATAATGTGGTGACTTCTTTGACTCATCAAATCCACTTCTATCCATTCATCTTGATTTAACCTTTCTTGGTTTCTTTACCTTTCAGGCTTCCTCCCAGCTGAAGCTTACTTACTTTGGTGATGGGATTGCTCCCAATCTCTCCTTACTCCAGGGTGAGAAGATGTTTGTCTCAATTCTTCTCATTTCTCAAGTCGCCTTTAACTCATCTTTTGGGAAAACTTTGAGCTGAATAGACAGTTTAATCTATCAACCACTTGCCTTTTAAAAGCCAGAAAAGGAAGTGTAGTAAATGATTCTATCCAGATAAACCCATTTTCCACCAAATTATATTGTGTTATTTTCCAGACACGTTTCCTTGAATAGACCAATTAGTAGCAAAGAAAGTTCATAGTAACCAGTGACATGCTAGCTATAATCTAACATTTTATGCATTATAAATAGAATAATCAGAAATTCCTACCAAGACAATCCTATTCAAGCTTTATCAGATTCATATGCAAAGACATATAGCTAACTATGGAGCTACAAGGACATGTGAACTCACTATGGAAAACTCAGTCATGTGACTAAGCTAATTTGGTTGAAGTCCTAAATAGGTGACGAGAACTGATGAGAGATAATATCCTAAAGGTAAGTTAAAACCTGCTTATAGAATCTTGGGATGTAGTACTAATGCAACTGTACTTTGCCTGCTAATGAAAAGGATGCACAGTATTCTCATAGAGAAGTGAGGGGAATTGTCTTTAGGTCTCCAAGCTGAATTTTTAAAAATATTATCAATAAAATCATGTGCTCACTGACTATTGCCTCTTTTTGAAACATTAGGACATCTGTACCTGGCTTCCTATAAATAAAGCACATTGCATATCAAGAGGGCGAGGTCATGCCGGGCGTGGTGGCGCACGCTTGTAATCCCAGCATTCGGGAGGCTGAGACCAGAGGATCCGGGTTCACGGCCAGCCTCAGCTACCTAGTGAGGCACTCCGAAACTTAGTGAGACTCGGTTTCAAAATAAGGCTGGGGGTGTAGCTTGGAGGTAGAATGCCCCTGAGTTCAATCCCTAGTACTGCAAAAAAAAAAAAAAAAAAAAAGAGGGTGAGGTCTTGAGTTTGCTTTTCCAGTTATAACACTGACTCTGACTTTAATGAAAGGCAAGTGTTTTTAACACCAAAACATAAATATCTTCTCTTTATTTCAGATTTCTCCCTCTGCTTTAATAGCTAGAGGAAAAGTCAGTTGTTTACTGGGACATTGACTCTAACTTGGTAATGTTTTTAATTACAGATGCCTCCTCTTAGCTTCTAAGAGCTTTAGGCTTTCAGGATATAAAATTTAAAGGATTCATGATTTCTCAATGCCTTGCCACCAAAACTCCATTTAAAAAAAAATTCAGCATTCACTGCCTAAAAAATGTTTGAACTATGCATGTAAATCTTACATTAACTACAAGAAGATGAGCTGAGTCATGTTTTCCGATTGTAAAAGGGTTGTAGCATTACTTTATTGAGGAGGATATTACAGAAAACAAATATTCACCTATAATGATATAAATGATAATTGTTGAGAGCATATGATCTGTTTTCTTCCTTTTAAAATTCATTTTAAAATTTTAAAATTATTTTTAACTAACATTGAAAAGAAAAATTACACGTATCTGTAAGGTACCATATGACATTTTGATACATGTATACATTGTGTAATGTTTAAATCAGATAAGATATACTTATATCTTTAAACAGTTATGATTTCTATATGAGAAAACATTAAAAATCTCTTTTAAAGCTTTTAAAAATATAAAATACATTATTGTTATGCAATAGCACAGCTGAGCTTCTTACTTCTATGCAACCTAGGACCTGAGAATATATTCCTGAGTAAGCAGGTTCTGGTTTCAAATGGCAGCTCTGATGTTGACCAGCTCTGGGACTTTTGTAACTTGAACTCTTTGTGCTTCTGCTTCATCAGCTATAGCACGAAGGCCATTATTCTACCCACATTATAAACTTCAGAAGATAATTAAGTGCATTCAATTGGCCATAATGGATTCAATTGAATTCTATTAGAATAGAAATTGGCATGTGATAGATAATGTAAATTTTTCTATTTGTTTTAATAGGAGAAATAGTATATTATGCTGGAATACAATACTTGGCACATAAGAAATTCTTCTTAACTAATGAAAGAATACTTTCTTTTCTTGAGTGCCCAGTACCTAGAAAACGTTGGCCTGTGTGTTTTCAAGTATATATTCTTTATTCAGACAGTATTTCAAGAAGTTGCTAGTCACCTTTATGAGCTTACATTATCTCATCTGTTTTATGAGAATAAGGAACTTATCCTACATTAAAGCTGATAAGAGAATTCCCTACTTTTAAAATCATTTTACTCTAATTTCCATGGTTTTTCCATATCACCGATTGATATTCTAACATTCTATATAGTAAGAAATAAAATTACAAGCTCTTCAGTAATTGTTGATTCAATTTATATATTTGCTATCTTGCTTCAGTAGAAAAATCACTAGGTGGTCTTTATTCCCTGCTGGTTTCAGGTTTTCCCCTCTGTGAACATGGAAGCGGGAAATCGCACCTTCCTGACTGAATTCATCTTGGTGGGCATCTCAGCAGACCCCCGGTGGCAGCCCATCCTATTTGGAATATTTCTGATGGTCTATTTGGCAACCTTGTCAGGAAACATGACTCTAGTTATCTTAATCCGGATTGATTCCCGGCTGCATACACCTATGTACTTTTTCATTGGCAGTCTGTCTTTTTTGGATTTCTGGTACACCTCTGTGTATACTCCCAAAATTCTGGCCACGTGTATCTCGGAAGACAAGCGCATTTCTTTGGCTGGATGTGGGGCGCAGTTGTTCTTCTCCTGTGTGGTAGCTTACACCGAGTGCCATCTCCTGGCAGCCATGGCCTATGACCGTCACGTGGCCATTTGTAACCCACTGCTTTATTCCAGTGTCATGTCTGCATCTCGCTGTACAGGGCTGGTTGCTGGATCCTACGTAGGAGGGTTCCTGAATGCTATTGCTCATACTGCCAACACATTCCGGTTGCGTTTCTGTGGTAAAAATATCATTGATCATTTTTTCTGTGATGCGCCACCATTAGTAAAGATGTCTTGTACAGACACGCGGATGTATGAAAAAGTCCTCCTGGGTGTGGTGGGCTTCACAGTCCTCTCCAGCATTCTTGCCATCCTCATTTCCTATTGCAACATCCTCCTGGCTATCCTGAGGATCCGCTCAGCCTCAGGAAGGCGCAAGGCATTCTCCACCTGTGCCTCCCACATCGTCTCAGTCATGCTCTTCTATGGATCCCTGCTCTTCATGTATTCCAGGCCCAGTTCCACCTACTCACTAGAGAAAGACAAAGTGGCTGCCCTGTTCTACACTGTGGTCAACCCATTGCTCAACCCACTCATCTATAGTGTGAGAAACAAAGACGTCAAAGAGGCCTTCAAGAAAGTAACGCAGACCATACGACCACAAGCATGAAGGATTTGTTTTTTACTATTAATGTTATATTTTCCAAATAACTAAGTTGTAGATATTTTGTAGACATTTTTGTGTTTGCTTTAAATTCACCAAGCGATGCTTTGCACAAAGCCATGTTGAACAAATTACTTTTTAATTGTTATAATTTTGTTGTGATATAAACTATTCTAAACCTACAGTACTGGGTTGTTTGATCCTCTGTGCTATGTTATTTTGCCTCTCCACTGAACTGGATTTTTCACACAATCCATTTCATTGGTTTTCATTTTGAAGTGATGGGGTAAAAAAGGAAGAAAATTCTAAGTTCCAAGCAGGTAGTTTAACTTTGAAGCATGGTAAGCAAGTTTTGGTGAGGAGATTTGGAATGGAAAGACTCCTGGACATTTGCTCAAAATTTTACAAATATTTATTTTTAGTAAGCTATTTCCTCAAATTTCCTTCTTAATGCCCTTCTTGAGTTCATAGAAATTATCTTTGTAAACCTTCTGGCTTCTGTATTAATGTCATATTAGGCAAATATTTAAGAGTTGTTTGATTACAAAAGAACAGCTCAAATGAACAACAACACCATTTCAAAATCCACAGAAAAATATGTATTCTGAGGATTGTATATCATCCAGAAGAATATTCCCTGCCACAGAGAGTAAGGACTTGACAGTACTGTCCCTTGGGTCACATAGCAATGTAACCTCTCCCAGGGGGAAAGAACAACACCAAACAAATGGAAACAAGTCAACAACAGCCACAACGACAAAATCCATTTGTAGCGTTCTCCTGTTCACTCTGCTTTTTCCTTTGTCCTGACGGAGAAACACAGAATACCTTGAGTGTCCTGTCCCAGACAGCTGTATGTTTTTCCTGCAAGCTTGAATGAAAACGAAGACCAGGACCATTGCCAGACACTGTTAAAGGGGTTAAGTTGTTGCCTTAAGTACTAAAGGATCAAATATGTTGCTAAACATAGAAACTACCCCTGGCTCTGAGCAAAATTTCTTGTCCTCATATACACGCCACAATTCACCCCCTAGTGGTGGACACAGGTAGGGCACCACCTGTCTTAGTGTCCTTCAGGAGGCATGCTCCAGCTCTCCCTCTGTTCCCCTGATAAATGCTGTGGACGAATCCACCTGCCAATTAGTAGTGATTATTGGAATCCAAGCAGATCCTATCTCAAGATGGTTTGGGGTATTCCCTTGGGGGTATTTCTCTGCCACAGCTTTTGGAGAAACTCCAACTATAGCTTCAGGTGGAAAGAACAACATTCTGGACCCAATGCTAGCATTTTTCCAACAGAAAATTTTAATTATGAAAAAAAGGCCCAATATTCAGAACACTGCAGGCTTGTTTGATATTTTACTCAATATTCTTTATAAGAGCACACATGCAGGATTATCAAGTAAGTTTTACAAGTGAAGACTCATTTAGCTCAGAGGTTGGAACTTTGCTAGTGATAAATAATTGCAACTGATGAAATGAACACCTTTACAAAATTCATTAAAATTCATTCTAATTTTAGTATACATGCTGCTGAAGTGAGACCAAAATTCATCAAAAAATTTAAAAATTAGGACTAATAGTTGTAGACATGAT